>BQNB010125807.1:7892-19705 GCA_026074375.1 Tanacetum coccineum | reverse complement strand
AAGCAAACGCGTACAACACTAAAAAAATAAATAGTAGATTTATTGACGTCGCAAATGACTTGAAAACACGGGGTGTTATATTTCCTGTAGTTATCTTTCCCGATGATGATATTGAAGAAAGAACATCCAGATGGGTAGACAAGTGTGTGAAGAAGTTTAATCCTTATGCTCGATCTAGTGTCAAACATTGGAAGAATCCAGATGCAAATATCTTCTACATTAAGAGACAAAAGGAACCAGGAAAGCCAAAAGAAGAAGTCTACTCAAATTTAAAGATTGTTCAAGTCATCAAGACATATGGTGAATTAGGACCTGAGCATAAATTTGTAACAGAGATTATTATAAGGAGAGAAAATTGTAGCATGGTATCAATTACTAAGCCAGACTACAAGAACCTCAACAAGAATGACATTGAGGATATGTATCTATTATGTGTCAATGGCAAGGTAGAAGACTATGCTAAGACTGAACTGTTGTGGTCATTGTCAGTCTTCATTAGAAGTAGAGTGATCTGGGAAAGGGTACTTGATTTCCAGCTAGGTGTGGAAAGCTATCAACAGAAGGTCAATCTTACTGCACCAACAATTACTTTCCAGGGTATTGAAAAACATAAGATGGTCTCCATCATCTTTGAACTAGTATATGACATTATATACAAGAGCAGCAAGAAAGACAAGGGAGTGATGAGACATCAAGAGTGTTGATCCCACTTGAATATGTCTTGCTTAGCTTGTAAAAGGCTTAGTTGTATTGAATAAATCCAAGACAACTATGATAGAAACTTTGATTGAATATATCAAAGACTATGCGGAATCTAGTCTATGATATTAAGAAGAATAAGCAATAAAACAATAACAAACAAGATTGTATAATATCAAACTTTCAGCCTCAATATATTAATACGAACACTCTTAATAGTGTTAGGGTTATACAAAACCTTGAAGCTATAACAAAACGATTTCTAGATGATATATGAAGATGAGATATTGAGATGTTAACCTACATGCATTAGGGTCTCCTTTTATACACCAAGGAACCCTAATGGTGTTACAACGTGTTTTCTATACATACATATCTTTTCCTAAAATATCTCATTCTTATCGCATCAGCAGTACTAACATATAACTAACAGTACTAACTTATAACTGACAGCAGAAACTCTTCTAGCAGTAGTAACTAATACTAGCAATAGTAACTTTACAACTAGTAGTAGTAATGACTTAGAATATTTCCTGCAATCTTCACTAGTAGTAGAAACTATAACCAATAGTAGTATTCTTCATAACTAGCAGCAGTAACTTGAACCAGCAGTAGTAACAGTTAAGAAGCCTTTTATTCCCAACAATCCTCCCCTAAACTTGATATTCATCATATTAATCATCAAGTTTCTTTAATAAAATCTTCTTAATCCTCAAGAGGATGTATTCAAACACTCTTCTACTTCTTAAGCTATGATCTTGTAAATCTGAGAAGTTCATAAGCCATTTCACACTCATGATCAACTTCTAGTCTTCTACTCAACATCCTTGAAAGCATTTCTTGTTTAAGAGGATACTTTCTTTCTACCAGCATGTAAATAATAATTCCAGTATTTGCCAATAGTAAATGAATTCCACATGAGTCAAATAACCTCCAACTTATCAATGTGTAGTCCTGTTGAGCTTTCTAGATTTTATCTTCCTCACTTGGCTTAAATAAAGTTATAAGATCTCCCCAAAGTAATCTGTCATATCCTTCTGGGCTTGCTGTTTCAAATCTTTCCTTTACCAGCCTGTATAGATCTAACACATCTTGTCTGTCAAAATCATCAAGCATTGCACTAAATATCTTGTAATATTTTTCACTTCCATCTGCCCTGATGATCTGATAATACATCTTGTCTTCTGCTAGAATGTGTGTCTTCCAGTCAACTATTGGATATTTTGTAGATAATGATTCAACATTGACAGCTTCATCATCTCTTGGAACTATCTCTAAACAAAGTTGAAGTTCTGCCTTTTCTGCATCATCCTCTAGTTTTTGCCTCTTGACACTTTCTTCATCAAGTTCTTCACCTGCTCTTTTCTTACTAACTGTTTCCTTTCTACTGCTTTCAGTTTTCTTTCCACTGCCTTCCACCACCTCTGAATCCATAGGAACAAATGAATTCACCCTCTTCATTTCTTTGTCAAACAACATCTGAATTTCTTCAAAACTTTTGTTCTTCAACTGAGTGTGTTTGTATCCAGCCATGTTTCTCAGATAGGTAGACATTTGATTCCTCTTTTGTGCTTTAGTTGGTGGTTTTCTTCTGATCTTTTCAGCTCTAAGCTTTGCAAAGTGCTTCTTCCTTTTGTCCATTAACTCTACAAACAATCTTGACCTCTCTTCAATGGTCAATTCTCCCTGTTCTTCTGCTTGTAGTCTCTGAGCTAACTCATAATCTGCCTCCATCATAGCTTGAGTATTATCCCATGAAATTAAGTTAGCCTCTTCTTCTCTTTGTATTGTAACCCTTTCTTCTTCTTCTAACTCAGCCTCTAATTCTTCTGCAAGTCTTTTAGCCACTTCTTCATCAAACTTGATCTGATCCTTTTTCTTTAATGGCTTCTCTGGTTCAATCATTTTGGCTTTTCCCTTGTCTTTTAGATCATGTTGTGAAGGAGGTACTGCTTTTCTTGTTCCAGACTCACTAGGTTCTTGCATAGTCACTCCTCTTGTTGGTCTAGTAGCAGGCTCACTAGATTTTTCTTTTGATCCTCTTTCTTTTGCTTTTTCTTTTGATTTCTCACTTCTCATCTTCATAAGTGTCTGAGCAATTATGAGATCTTCATCTTCAATAACAGTTGTTGTTGTTGGAGGAGTACTTGGCTCAGCAGTACTAACAGATACACCAGCAGTAGTAATTGGTGCACTGGCAGTAGTAACATCAATATCCTGATCATACCTCCCCTGAGTCTTTGCATCCTCTTGAAACTATGAAATATCTTCATCTTCTTCACTCCTCCCTTGTTTGGATGCATCCTCCTGATCACCCAAACTTTTATTAGCAGAGGACTTTGAATAATCTCCTCTTGAGTTGTGGAGTTCTTGCCTTTTTCTTCTTTTCCAATTTCTTGACTCTCTTCTTTAGACTAGTAATCTCCAAATCCTAAGCAGTCTTGACATTCTCCAAGGCAAGAACCCTGTCAGATAATTTTGTATAAATTTCCATCATTTCATTTAGTTTCATTATGTCCTCCCCACTTCCAAGCGTGTTAACTCTTGAGAGAGGTGGATCATTGGACTATTTAGACAACCTCTCAAACCTAGTTTGAGCAGGTCTGTCCCCCAATATGGTATCTTGGCGTCTGGGACCACTACCTGAACCAGTTCCCTGATGAATAGGCTCATTAAGTGTTTCCATAGATTGGGTCCTAATTATATTACCACTGTCCTGCTCTGCATCTAAGCTAGCAGTAGTAGTGGCAGCCCTTTCCATATTGTCTCCCCTCTCCTCATGGACAGTCTCATCTGCTACAAGGGTAGTAGGTCCACTAGACTGAGATATCTCAGTGGGCCTTTTGGTTTTCCTACGTTTGTGGGTCTTTTGGGGTTGTGATGATGATGCAACAATAGGGATTGGTTCAATATTTGTTAGATATTAGAAAATCCATGTAAAAGACTCGGTCACCCTGTGTAATGTCTAGCATAGGTTAGCTCGTAGCCTTAATATTAATCGTGTAATTACCGTATGACTTATGGTGTTGGGCCGGGTCTTTACCCACATGTTAGCCCACTTTATAGCCCACTTAGGGACATAAAACACTTGTATTTATACCCCCTTTCCAGCCATGGGAAGGGGTTGGTTGATCATTTTATTAAAAACACACATAAAGTGTAGTTTCTCTCACTAGAACTCACTTTCTCTCACTACAAATTCGGCTAAACCTTAGATCATTGATTGTGTTATGATATCCAATATACTATAATTGGTATCAGAGCCCATAGGATGATTAACTAGATTGTGTGTGCATTTTCTTGGTTAGATTATATCAAAAGTTTGGTTTTTGAAGGTTTATGGTCTCATTCTTGACTCTCTTTGATTCTCACGTTTGTGGTGTTAAAGTTGGTGTTTTTATAGTTGTTATAGACTTCTAGGATCAAGTTGTGCAAAAGAAACCAGGCAAAAACATTCAAAAGCGTGATTTTAGGTGCTTTTAGGTGGAAAAAGTCGTATTTTTCTTGACTGCGTTTTGTCTCTCTGGCAAAATTCTTCATTGCGTTTTGTCTCCTGCTTTTTGTTAGGAAAAGGACACTGCGTTTTGTCATTTTGTGAAGGACAAAAGTACTGCATTTTGTCTTATTAGGGACTGCGTTTTGTGTCACTACATTTTGTCTCAAGATACTGCATTTTGTGTCACTGCGTTTTGTGTCATTGCGTTTTGTCTCAAGGTCCTGCGATTTGTCTATAACAGGTTGAGATTTGTCTCTGTGTTTTGCCTAATTGAAGACCAATATTTCATTTTGCCTAGGAGAGACTATGTCCATTTCATTTCTTGACTGCGTTTTGTCTCAAGACTTGACTGAGATTTGTCTAAGGCTCTTCATTGCGTTTTGTCTCCAACAAATTAAGATTTGTCTAAGGCTCTTCACTGCGACTTGTCTCCTGCGTTTTGCCTATTTTTGAAGACCATCATTGCATTTTGGTAGAAAGAAACTTTGGCAAAATTTTCTTCTTCACTGCGTTTTGTCTAAGCTTCTTCACTGCGTCTTGTCTAACCTTCTTCACTGCTTTTTGTCTAAGATTCTTCACTGCGTTTTGTCTAAGTCTTATTATCTTCATTACGTTAACTCAATTCAACCAAACCAAATTCATATTAAACACTATCATTTACAAATCAAAATGAGATGCATTATCTTTCGGAAGACATCCAATGTGCCGGTTCTAATACCCGACCACCTATGCTTGATAAGACTGATTTTGCATCATGGAAACAACGTATTCGACTGTATTGTCGGGGTAAAGAGAATGGGGTAAACATCTTGAAGTCAATTGATGAAGGACCTTTTCAGATGGGAACATTTCGGAAACCTGCAGAAGAATGAAGGTTGCCCCTTTACATCTAGGCCCAGAAGGACCTCGAGTCTATTCTGACCTATCACCTAAAGATAAGGAAAGGTACAATGCTGACATTCGGGCAATAAACATCCTACTTCAAGGGTTGCCAAAAGATATCTACTCTCTTATCAATCGGTACATTGATGCAAAGGACATATGGGACAATGTGAAGATGGCTACTGGTTGGAAGGTCTGATTTAAACAAAAGAAAGACCGTAAATCACAAACTATATGTTGGACTTCACAAACACTTTCTTCTGCACATTGGAGAGAATTTTCATGATTACTATGCCTTGGTATGTCACAAATCATCAACGACATGCGTAACATCAAGATAACCATGTCCAAAATGCAATTGAATTCTAAGTTTGTTAATAACATGTTTCCAGAATGGGGTAGATTTTTAACAGCAGTGAAACTCAACAGAGGCTTGAGGGAACTTCCAATTGATAAATGTTTGCTTCTTCTAAGAGCTGCACGACGGCCATCCAATGAGAACAAATTGCGGTTGGACGATTTACTCAACCAAACATGTTAATCCTTAGCTCTTGATTTCAATGTTGCACCTTAGCTAGTACCATTTCAAATTATCTATAAATCCATCATCCACATATGTTCCACCATACTTTGTTGACAACTCTCAACTTGATTTGGGACTCTCTCCAATAGACAACTTAATTGAGAATTTAACCAACACACTTGCCCTTCTCACCCAATCATACAAAACATACCTTCCTCAAACAAAAATAAAACTTCAAACTTCATAAATCCTAGGAACCAAGCTCATTGTTAAGACGGCCAAAGTTTTGTGGTGAGAATGTTCTGGGGTTTCGATAAAATTAGAGGTCAAGGGTAAACATGCACGGGGATTGCAGGTACAGTGGTTATGGGGGAGGGGGAGATTCAGAATAGATCCGAGAATGCCTAATCCACGTCAATCAAGGAGGTTAAGTGCTCAACTGCAACGGTATAAGGCCACATAGCATGAAACTGCATCAGAACAAGCGGACCATAGAACTTTGAATTATTCAAGACATGACTGCAAGCTCGGGAGAATGGTGTGGCATTGGATGAAGAACAGTTACTATTTCTTGTAGGTGGATAAGATAATGCTATTGATGAAGATGTGGATGAGCAACCTGTTCAGGATTTAGCACTCAATGTGGATAATGTGTTTCAAGTTGATGACTGTGATGCTTTTGATTCTGATGTTGATGAGGCTCCCACAACACAAACTATGTTTATGGCTAACCTATCATCTGCAGATCCTGTTTATGATGAAGTCGGTCCGTCGTATGATTCGGACATTCTATCTGAGGTACATGACCATGAACATTATAGGATGCTGTTTGTGCACTTTCATGAAGAACAAGAGATGCATGACGATGTAAACAAACTACGTTGTTGACTCGCATGCCAATTATACGAGTGATAGTTAATATAAGTTTCGTGCATGATCAGTATTGTAAAGGACAAAGATTATCGTACCAGTTGTACAAAACCAATGTATCTTTAGTTCCAAATGATGCTTACTTGATGGATTTATAATGATATGTATGAACCTCATGCCCAATCTGTCTCTAAAACAACACGGAACACAGTAGTTGATAATTCACTAACTGCTGAACTTGCAACATATAAGGAACAAGTTGAACTGTATGAAAGACGGGCCAGGTTTGAATTAACGGAAAGAGAACAAAAGATTGATGAAATAAAATTAGATAGTTCATCATGATCGCATATTAGAGGAAGAAAAATTTGAAAAGGAACTTCATTCTGTTAAAAAATTTGCAACTTGCTTCTACCATTCAACATAAACAGTTAATGGTAGAAGAAGTTACGTCTTTGAAAAAGGATTTTAAACAGAAAGAAAACAAATACCTTGAAGAATTTTTAGACATGAAAGCTTTAAAAGAAAAGGTCAAGGATAAATTATACAAACAAGACCAGTCTCTTCAAACAGTTCACATGTTGTGTAAACCAAAGCCCTATTATGATGAACTAAATAAGGTAGCTATTGGTTACAAGAACCCTTTATGCCTTACCCGTGCAAAGAAAGTTCGGCCTGCTCTATATAATGGTCATGAAATTATCAAAACCAATCATGTCCCAGCCATAGTGCACAATTCAGAGGATACCCTAGAGATAGCTAAAATCACTAGGAAGAAAATGAATGCCAAAATGAAAGACCCAAAGTATGTGCAAAAGAAAGTTAAGATCACACCACCTGATTACTTGAAAGAGAAATATTTAGCGACTTTTACATGACAGAAACAATTGACCCCTGAGCAAATATTTTGGTCTCAAGATCTCAGCAAGATAAAAGACGAAGCTCTCAAAATGCAGGCCACAACCTCAAGGCCAATCAAAGCGTTGACGGTGTATCCTCAAAATACACCTGCAACACTTATCCCAAGGGTGCTTCCAACAAAGAGTCAAGTAAAAATTAACATTTTTGCACTAATACAACTCTTTTCGGACTTTGAAAAACCTATAACAAGAGAATCACACTAACGGGGCTCACTGAAGGGGAAAGGGGTTTTGAACAAACCAAGGCATGGTATCTCACCAAGGTCATTCCATTTTTCAAAACACTTAAAGAACATTTTGAGGACATTCAAAAGGCTCTAACTAAAGAAATTAAAGAAATGAAAGATATTTTTAAAGAGTTGGAAGCTAAGGTTGACCAAAATGGTGTAGATAGGAAACGTGATGAGATTGAACGGAAAAACCTTCTTATTGCTAATGATAATTTAATTGCTAACTGCTTGTCCAAAGAAGTGTTTTATGTTGCAATGAATTCTGAGCTTAATGTATCTAGTTTTACTAAAATGCATGCCCACACTAGTCTTAAAGAATGTCTTATATTTTTATTTAATTCTTATTTTGAATGTTGGAACTTGAAGTTGAGCTTTCTAATTTACGTGATAAGATTTAGAAGGATAATCATAGTGAGTTAGTAAAACGGTTTTCCAATCTTGAGGTAAGTCATTTAAATCTGCAGTTAAAATATCAAAGCCTTAAAGAAAGTTTTGGAAACAACACATCTCCACCCGCTCAAGATGTTCCTGATTTTGACTCAGTTTTTGTAATCGAAAAGATGAAAGCCTCAATTCAAGGAAAAGACAACGCCATCAAAAAATTGAGAATGCAAATCTCTCAATTGAAAGAAACCCGTAGTGAAGCAGACCATACACTTGATTTCAGGACCTTAGACTTTCAGATTACTCAATTAACTGAAAAAATCAATGTTCTTCAAGAATAAAATGAGCTTTTTAGGGAAGAACATGGAAAGATTAAGCAGGATTACAAGGAGTTATATGATTCTATTAAGATCACGTATGCTAAGCATCTAGAACAGACAACTTCCCTATTAACTGAAAATGAGAGTCTAAAGGTCCAAACACAGAATAAGCTATCATGTGTCAATAAGGATCATGTAAAACCAAAAGTTCTTTGCACTTAAGTCTCAGTATGCTATAGATGTTGAACTATTCCCCTCGCAAATAGGAAACAATGGGAAAGTACATCTAGTTTATCTCAAACATTAAAGAAAGTGTGGAAAACCTTCGCGAGATCGTTGAGGAAGCTCAAGGTTGACAAGACATTAGTTGCCTCACTTGCATCAGCTTGCTCTTTACACCAAACACTCTCAGGAAGTGTTTAGGTAGTTGTGATTCCGCGGCACTTGTCCAAAAGACCTAAATATACGAGATAACAAGCATGCTTTTACCCCTTTACCTAAGAAAAAGCAAGTCACTTTTGAGGAACAATGTGTAATGTCAAAAAGTAACACACAAAAACATGTAGAGAAACTGAACTGTCAGAAGACTAATGTCCCTGTACCTCCTTTTATAGGAGTAAACAGTTGTACTGATGCTAGCAGATCACAGCCTAGGAGCAATACCAAGAAAAATAGGATCTTGCTGGCTAAGAGTGTCAACATAAAGAAAGTAGAAGAACACCCTAAGTCAATTAAGTCTAGTCTGAAAACTACGAATCGTGTTGATTCTAGTATTAGCTCTAAGCGTACTGTAATTAATTCGAATTCTCATTCTGTTTGCGAAACATGTAACAAATGCTTAATTTTTGCAAATCATGATATGTGTGTGGTTACTTATTTGCACTTTGTGAATGCATCCCCCTCTATTAAAAATGTTGTGTGTAAAGTTAAGCAAGTTTGGAAACCTAAGCAAGTCAAGCAAGTTTGGAAACCTATGCAAGTCAAGCAAGTATGGTATCAACAGGGCAAATACTAACAATATAGGTTATCAATAGATGCCCACAGGAAGAACATTCACTTTAGGAGAACAGTACCCTTTAACTAGGCTTACTAAACCTAACAAAGTGCCAGCTATTGCTCATGCTAACCCAAGGGAACCCAACCAAAATTGGGGATCTAACTTTCTAAACTCTACATATTGTCTTTTTCAAAGCAGGTAATACAGATCCGTCCGATGTATTTAGACTCAGGTGTTTAAAACATATGACGGGGGATCGCTCGCGTCTCAGGAATTTCATAAAAAAGTTCATCGGGACGGTTAGATTCGGGAATGACCACTTTGGTGCTATCATGGGTTATGGAGACTACGTAATTGTTGAAAGTGTGATCTCCAGGGTATACTATGTGGAAGGACTGGGACACAATTTGTTTTCTGTCGGACAAGTTTGTGACTCTGATCTAGAAGTTGCCTTCAGGAAGCATTCTTGCTACGTTCGAGATACGGATGATGTTGAATTAATTAAAAGTTCTCGTGGTTCTAATTTGTACACTATCTCGATTGAAGACATGATAAAGTCCTCTCCAATTTTCTTGTTGTCCAAAGCCTCTAAGAACAAATCATGGTTGTGGCATCGGCGTTTAAACCACTTGAACTTCGGTACCATCAATGACCTTGCAAGAAAAGATTTAGTATGAGGCTTACCTAGATTGAAGTTTGAGAAAGATTATTTCTGCTTCGCGTGTCAACTAGGAAAGAGCAAAAAGCATACCCACAAACCCAAAACTAAAAACACTAACTTAGAAGTTCTTAATACTTTCATATGGGAATTTTTGTTAGGACCAATGGTGTTCAAACAATTTAATGGGAAGAATACTTCCTCTTAGTCATTGTGTGATGATTATTTAAGGTTTAATTTGGGTTATAAGTTTTTGAGATTGAAAGATGAGACCCGAGAGGTCATCATAAAATTTCTAAAGCAAATACAAGTCGGTCTCAACAAAACTGTTAGATACATCCATACCAATAATGGTACTGAATTTGTCAATAAAGATTTGACTGAATATTATGAACGTGCCGGCATTTTTCACCAAAAGATAGTTCCAAGGACTCCACAGCAGAATGGCGTTGTCGAAAGACGAAATCGTACTCTTGTTGAGGTTGCTCGGACAATGCTGATCTTCTCCAAGGCCCTGATGTTTCTATGGGCAGAAGCTGTTGCTATTGCTTGATACACCTAAAACCGATCCCTTATTCATACTCATCATAACAAAATCCCATATGAGCTGGTGCATGATAAGAAGCCTGATCTTACCTTTTTTAGAATCTTTGGTGCTCTTTGTTACCCTACAAATGACAGCAAAGACCTTGGAAAATTGCAACCAACTGCTAATATTAGAATATTCGTTGGTTATGCACCAAGAAGGAAAGGTTATCGAATCTACAACAAACGCACTTGATGAATTATAGAAACTATTCACTTTCAATTCGATGAGCTGACTGAGAAAATGGCTCCTGTGCAACTCAGTACAGGACCCGCTCCTAGTTTTTTTACGCCTGGACAGATAAGTACAGGGCTCGTACCAAATCCAGTTCCTGCAACACCTTATGTACCCCCCACAAATAAAGAATTAGAGATTTTATTCCAACCAATGTTTGATGAATACCTGGAACCTCCGTGTGTTGAAAGACCGGTTTCTCCTGCTCTAGCAGTTCAAGTTCCAGTCAATTCAGCTGGTGCACCTTCATCTATAACCATTGATCAAGATGCACCTTCTTTAAGTCATTCATCATCATCTTCGGTATTATAATCTCCAAGTTTACATCAAGGCGTTGCAGCTGAATCCACTCTCATAGAAGACAATCCTTTTGCTCCTATTGACAATAACCCCGTCATAAATGTCTTTGCTCTAGAACCTAGCTCTGAAGCATCATTATCCGGGGATGTTTGTTCAGCATAATCTCTGTATGTCTCTCAAACACTTCATCATCTAGGGAAATGGAGCAAAGATCACCTGATGGATAATATTATTGGCAATCCCTCTCGACCGGTATCCACCAGAAAACAACTAGCAACCAATGCCTTGTGGTGCTTGTATAACTCTGTACTGTCAAAAGTTGAACCAAAGAACTTCAAAACTGCAATTACTGAAGATTTTTTGTTTCAATATACAAGATGAGATTCACGAATTTGATCAACTTCAAGTATGGGAATTGGTACCTCAACCAGACTGTGTCATGATTATAGCTCTCAAGTGGATTTACAAAGTTAAACTTGATGAGTACGGTGATGTTCTGAAGAACAAGGCTAGGTTGGTAGCTAAGGGATATCGACAAGAGGAGGGTATTGATTTCGAAGAATCATTTGCACCTGTTACACGTATCGAGGCTATTCGCATCTTCATCGCCAATGCAGTCAGTAAAAACATGACCATCTATCAAATGGATGTCAAGACAACATTCCTTAATGGCGAGTTGAAGGAAGAAGTCTATGTTAGTCAACCAGAGGGTTT
>BQNB010125806.1:0-19705 GCA_026074375.1 Tanacetum coccineum | reverse complement strand
TATTGTGTTCTACACGTGATCATTTATTCCGCTGCGTACTCGTGATAATTAATATGGTTAATTAGATTATAAAACCTAACAGATTTTTTAATTAAAATAAGTTTAAACACAATTCATAAGGTTGTAGTTTGTAGATTTTTGTGTTGTCTGTCGACCAAACTTTTTAGAAAGCTTAGTAGATTGGTCTACACATTCGTAAACTATCGAAAAATGAACTCTACTTTGCTATAGTGACATGCATTCAACACGTCAGCAATTGGCTAGTTATTACACAAAATTGTTAAGAATGACTAATTAGTTAGACTAACCGTCATTTGACATAAAGTACTTCCTCTGTCCCATTTTTATTGTCTATGTTTCTTTTTTAGGATGTCTCAATTTAATTGTCCACTACTAAAAATAGATAAGGAAGTTTTATCAAGTTTACTATATTACTCTTGTTTGAAATTATAATTACAAACATTAAAGAAGACTTTAATTAATTAACTAAGGGTAAAACTGTCATTATGCCAAAAAGTAAGAAAGAGAAAACAGTAATAAATGCACTTTTCTTAAACTGTGTGTTTTTTTGTCGGAGGACAATAATTTTGGGACGGATGGAGTAGTAATTTGTTAAAAAAACTTTTTGTCAAGAAAACAACTTTTTGTGTAGCTTTTTTTTGGCGAAATGCCTATCCAACTCTTTTAGTTAATGTAGTTTTCTTTTACGTAAATATTGCAGTTTGCATATATATATCTCTGTTGTCTGCTAAAAAGTTTAAGTTCATTTCTTGTTCAGTCAAAGAACTGGGACTAAAAGATCTTATGCCAGCATACCTTGATCCATCCCTTGATGACAACGAGCTTTTAACCGGTGTCAGCTTTGCTTCTGGTGGCACAGGATATGATCCCGAAACTCCCAAGATTGCGGTATTAATATAACTTTGTTACTCATCTTGTTTTCGAAATTATCCTTTTTAAAAGATCAATGATCAATTCAACTTTATATCAACTTGCAGTAACTAAATACTACTGTATTTTGCATTAGTCCGTTTTGTCATTTGCGGACCAGCTAAACCAATTTAAGGAATACATCATGAAAGTTAACGGTATGGTTGGAGAAGAAACAACACAATACATATTAGCAAATAGTATATTCTTAGTAGTCGCAAGTAGCAACGATGTTGCTAATACTTACTTCACTATTGGAATCCAAAGACTGCACTGTGATATCTCATCTTACGCTGATCTCATGGAATCCGGTGCTTCAAACTTCATACAGGTATATTATTTGTTTTCCTTTTAAACAGCGCCAAGGTAACTTTTTTAGATTTGTTATTGACCTTTGGATTACATACAATTTAGGATATACACAAACTTGGAGCAAGAAGAATAGGAGTTTTCAGTGCACCTCCATTAGGGTGTCCGTCCCGTGAAATTCTGAGGCCCTGTGCCACTTTGACAATATAGGCCTCTCGATCAACAAAAAAGTTTAAGAATTACACATTATATAAAAAAAGGTATGTATCAACAAAAAAACAACCTGTATAACATTATATACACGTTTTGATGGAGAATGTACATAAGATATCATTAGGAAAACAATTTCGATTATTTCCAAACAGTTCTTATATACATGGCTGAAAGTATTAACTCGATATACCCACTTCTACTTATTTAGAACTACAACTAAAATAGTAGGCCAAAAATGTAAAATACATAAACCTTAGGCTGAAAAGTGAATATTACCTATACTCATCATCTTCCTCAACCTGTATCATGCCTGTTATTCTGGTTTTTTCTCATTAAATCAATTGAAGTTTGATCTTTGTTTTGCTTTTATAACATCAAAAATCTTACGTTCATCAATTTTATGGCAAACCCAGAATTAAATCAGCGCTGCACTTTTTAAATCGGAGGCCCCCAAAATATTGTGGCCCTGTGCGGTTGTGCACCCTGCACACCCTAAAATCCGGCCTTGGGTGTGTACTATCACAAAGAACTCTTGGAGGTGGTAAAAATAGAGACTGTGTAGCGGAATACAACCAAGCATCACAATTATATAATAGCAAGTTGCAAACAGCGATGCAGTACCTTGGGAGTACTCTTGAACAATCCAGGGTCGTCTATATTGACATATACAACCCGTTGCTTGATATTATCGAAAACCCTTCCAAATATGGTACTAATACTCATAACATAGACGACCGTAGTCCTTTTTTTTTTGCATCAATTTCTTGTTTGCTACACTAACATTATCACTCTGTCATACTACGTACAGGAGTAGAAGTTGTGGACAAAGGTTGTTGTGGGACAGGTGAAATAGAGGTTGCCGTATTATGCAACAAATATTCCCCAACGTGTGATGATGATTCAAAATACCTTTTCTGGGACAGCTTTCACCCTACAAACAAAGGATACAGCATCCTTATAGATCAAATACTAGGGAAATATGTAAATGACTTCTTCTGAATTCATAGCGAGGCTAATATTTAGTCATGCATGTAACCCCCTATTTATGTATCCCCTTAATCTTTATGTACCAACTTATTACATCAAATATAATAAGAGCAACTTCTGATGAATTTGGTCTGGCAAAAAGAGCCCCTTGGGTTTTTTATTTGAGAAGAGTTCTGACAGATATAGTAGTCGGTAAATAATCAGTAAAATTCAAGACATTTTAACAAACATATAACAGATTTGCACATAGGTAAAACTCCAAGGGCACTAAAACTGGAGTCTGCACTTTAAGCACCAGACCCACTAGCACGTTAGCATAAAAAGTCAGTAATTTTTAGAAAAGCAAATCAATCTCAGTAAATGCGATTAGGGGCCTTGCAGTTCTACAACTAATTATCCTTGGGTTTTTATCTTCTTTTCTCTTGCATTCCACCTTGCCGTTAACACTTCGTATACACTTGAAACAAATTTAAATTTTGTCCTAGTTACGATATATACATACCTAGATGTAATGATAAATTAATTTGTGTGGTTTTTTAAGAATGGTAAAGATGATAAACAAACTGATCATAATGCAAAAAGACTGATGCACCAAACAAGAAACTAATGATAAATTAATTTCAGAAGGTAACGACTTTTTTGAAAGATAGTATTTACACCTGCAATGCAAGGAACAAAATCCCACAATACTTGGTAGCCATCAAAAGAAATAGCTATTTTACAATTTTCATCCTTTCCTAGGTTCTATTTGTCTTCCTTTCTAACGCTATGCTAAGTTACTCAGTGTGGTAAACAAGGAACCTAACCAACCTGTACCATGGTCATTCTTCATCATAATCATCTTCATCTACTCTGCTGTTTAAGTTGTCAAGCTTACGTGGATCAATCGCCATTTTCTCCACATCCGCCAATGACCACCCTGGATATTCTTCGGCGATCATTTCAAATGTCGGATTTGATGATAAGCCAGCGGGAGTTACAGGTGCTAATACGGGTGGAGTGTTTCCATTCTCATCCAAGTCTGGATTGAGGTCAAAGTTCCGAACTGGGGTCGGGTCAACAGTCATTGCAGGTGCTATTGTGCTAAATGATGGTTCTTTTGAGTTGTGCCATTAAGGGTACCTCTCTGTCAACTCGCCTGGGCCTACCACGACCTCTGCCCCAACCCCTTCCTCTACCACTCTCGTTTGCTTGGACAGTCCCTTGCTGATACTAAGGACAACACGAAAAACTGTAGTTAACAATACAGTTGTAGCAGTTTTACATCAAAATACAGTCTCTCTTTTGGATAAGAGAGTATTACTCATAAGTAGCGTGTTGGGTCGTATTGGCATGTCAAAATCTTTATAAAAAGGCAAGGGTGGGTTAAGCTGTTACATTTTCATATCATTTTGAATTTCATAAAATACCAAAATATCAAATGCAAGTATAAAAACTACAATGTGTTAATAATAATACTTTATTGTAACTATAACATGTCGTTTTAGCCCCTGTGATCCATAGTTTTTGCAAAGCATATGAAATGATCAACGGTAATTTTGTAAATTATATCAGAAAGGTAATTTGAAGTAAAAATTTGTGACGTATGTGGCAGAACTGTACAACCTTTGGGCTAATCATGTTATAAGTGCTAGAGTAAATTCTTGTTTCAGAAGATTTCTAATGACCACCCTGTAAAACCTTTGAAGTATACAGTTGTGAAATGTATGAATTTAGCATGCCCATTTTCGTTTTTAACCCATTTTGATTCCAAAAAAGATTTATAGATGACTCAAGGAAACCCAAAAAGCTAAAACATATACCCAATTGAATGATTCCTCAAACTTTTGGGCAAGCTCTAGTATTACTTCACTCATAACCAAAATATGCAGATTGTATGGTGTTGCATATTAGGGGCCTTGCAATTCTACAACTAATTATCCTTGGGTTTTTATCTTCTTTTCTCTTGCATTCCACCTTGCCGTTAACACTTCGTATACACTTGAAACAAATTTAAATTTTGTCCTAGTTATGATATATACATACCTAGATGTAATGATAAATTAATTTGTGTGGTTTTTTAAGAATGGTAAAGATGATAAACAAACTGATCATAATGCAAAAAGACTGATGCACCAAACAAGAAACTAATGATAAATTAATTTCAGAAGGTAACAACTTTTTTGAAAGATAGTATTTACACCTGCAATGCAAGGAACAAAATCCCACAATACTTGGTAACCATCAAAAGAAATAGCTATTTTACAATTTTCATCCTTTCCTAGGTTCTATTTGTCTTCCTTTCTAACGCTATGCTAAGTTACTCAGTGTGGTAAACAAGGAACCTAACCAACCTGTACCATGGTCATTCTTCATCATAATCATCTTCATCTACTCTGCTGTTTAAGTTGGCAAGCTTACGTGGATCAATCGCCATTTTCTCCACATCCGCCAATGACCACCCTGGATATTCTTCGGCGATCATTTCAAATGTCGGATTTGATGATAAGCCAGCGGGAGTTACAGGTGCTAATACGGGTGGAGTGTTTCCATTCTCATCCAAGTCTGGATTGAGGTCAAAGTTCCGAACTGGGGTCGGGTCAACAGTCATTGCAGGTGCTATTGTGCTAAATGATGGTTCTTTTGAGTTGTGCCATTAAGGGTGCCTCTCTGTCAACTCGCCTGGGCCTACCACGACCTCTGCCCCAACCCCTTCCTCTACCACTCTCGTTTGCTTGGACAGTCCCTTGCTGATACTAAGGACAACACGAAAAACTGTAGTTAACAATACAGTTGTAGCAGTTTTACATCAAAATACAGAGTCTCTTTTGGATAAGAGAGTATTACTCATAAGTAGCGTGTTGGGTCGTATTGGCATGTCAAAATCTTTATAAAAAGGCAAGGGTGGGTTAAGCTGTTACATTTTCATATCATTTTGAATTTCATAAAATACCAAAATATCAAATGCAAGTATAAAAACTACAATGTGTTAATAATAATACTTTATTGTAACTATAACATGTCGTTTTAGCCCCTGTGATCCATAGTTTTTGCAAAGCATATGAAATGATCAACGGTAATTTTGTAAATTATATCAGAAAGGTAATTTGAAGTATAAATTTGTGACGTATGTGGCAGAACTGTACAACCTTTGGGCTAATTATGTTATAAGTGGTAGAGTAAATTCTTGTTTCAGAAGATTTCTAATGACCACCCTGTAAAACCTTTGAAGTATACAGTTGTGAAATGTATGAATTTAGCATGCCCATTTTCGTTTTTAACCCATTTTGATTCCAAAAAAGATTTATAGATGACTCAAGGAAACCCAAAAAGCTAAAACATATACCCAATTGAATGATTCCTCAAACTTTTGGGCAAGCTCTAGTATTACTTCACTCATAACCAAAAATATGCAACACTATACAAACTGGGAAGCATATATCCTGAAGAACTATATATAAACATAAAAAGATACAGATTGTTCTGGATCAGCTTTGTACTAACAAATCTGCAATGCATACAGCTCTCCTACTTACCCTTCATACTATAACTTTTTGGTATATTGTATATTTATGAGATGACAACCTTTTAAACCCTAACGGACTTCTAGAATTGCAGAGATGTACCAAAATTGTCAGATATCATCTAAGCTACAAAGATGTAATTGCTTTGTTGCTTACCAGCATACCCCTCTTTGCCTCATCATCATTGATATGGTTGTCAACATTACTAACTTTCCTGTTTGAACCAAAGTACTAAGGAAAGTTAGCATCCGGTTAACCTCAAATTCTTTATACAGCATAAAAGAGTAAATTAAGAATCATCATAACCTTCTTTTAGTAGCAGATTTCTCTTCCGCTGTGGCATTAGAGCCACCTAGCTCAGGGACCTTGCCAACAATTAATCTCAGGAAATCAAACGCATTAAAGTTCCGGACACACTGCTTTCTGCAAATCAGGAGAAAAAGACGGAGAATACACAGAATTATCGTAACAGCATTCATCTTACTGCTTTATTTATATGATGAGGTTTATACAACTAAACCGGGATTAGACAGTGACTTACAGGTGCAAAGAATTTAAAGTTTTTGCTCCTTTCTGAAGAGTTACCTCATATGTCCGGTCACAGAGATCTAGTAGAAACAATTCTAAAGCTTTAGCTGCAGGTATCATGTATATATATTAGACATCATAATAAAACATATCATACTTTTTTTTGGCAAACTTATAGTAATAAATTGATAGAGATGTAAAGCTACACTTGAACTCTTGAAGCTATATATATATCTTGGTTGTTTGGTTGTTTAGTTTTGTCCACCACTTGGTCTCTTTGTGACTTGAAGTTTTATAAACTTCAGAATAGTAAAAAAGACCGTATTCACCCCCCCTCCCTACGGTTCTACACTGTGGATATTTGACTACGAGCTCCTCACGACCCTGACTCGCATGTGTGGACATTGAAGGAAGCAATCAAAACATGTGTATGAAACGACGCAATAGCATGTCATATGTTCCAACAAACTCTCGTCGACTCGGCAGTATCATGGTTCAAGGGCCAAGCCAAAAATAACATGAAGGTCAAGTTCCTCTCTAACTTCCAGCCAATGCGAAACTACACATGCAACTTCATTGACCTGCAACTACTAAGGCAAGGCGCAAGCGAGTCTTTTGAGGACTTCACTGAGCGGTACAACACCAAAACCATGATCCCATGCCTTAGTGATCAGCAACTGATCGGAGCTTTCATTGCGGGAATGGTCAAGGGCCAATTTTCAGAGGAACTCGGCTGCAGGCCCCTGAAAACCTGGAAAGTGCTTAGAGTTGGCAAGGGAATCATATAAGGAAAGAAGTTAAACTTCAAATGGCGAAGTGGAGAGGAAACTTATAAAAGGAACCGCAACGACAATGACAAGCAGCATCAAGACAATCGATCAAGGCCAAAGTTCGATCACCCTTGAAGATAAAGAGACAGAAGCGACACAAGGCACACTGAGCGCATCGAAACAAGGAACTGTCTCATCAACACCTTGTCTAAAATGCCAAGAGACATTCTCATGACTCAGAAAATCTTAGACACCTGGAACAGCCACGCCCAATTCCAAATGGCAAGAAAAAAAGACGATAGACAATTTTGAAGGTTTCACAACGACCACGAGCGTGTCACAAACTCTTGCAAAGGGTTAAAGAAAGAAATTGAAAAAGAAATCAACTAGGGTAAGCTATATCACTTGCTCCAAACGGCCAAGAAGACGCCAAGCAATGTCCCTGAGGAACCAGCAGGTCACATATGTGTGATCGTATCAGACCTTCCTGACATTAAAAAGAACATCAACGTCTCACAAGATCGGCAGCAGGTCCCATCAGGAAGCATTCCATTAGACACCTTCATTTCATTCTCTCATCCAGTCATCATTACGGCAACAATAGCCTCATAGATAGTCAACAGAATATACATGGATGGAGGAAGCTCGGTTGACATAATGTACGAACACTAGTTCAACAAGTTGCCGAATCATGTCATGAACGTGCTTAAACACCATTAATCGGCTTCATAGGAGAGATAATTTTACCCCACAACATGATCGATATGGAACTCACATTATCTGCTATCAAAGACAGTCATGTTACAGTTGCATATTGTCAAGTCCACGTCGAAATACAATGTCTTTCTGGGGAGAAAAGCAATTCAAAGACAACCATCAGGTCTGTCTTTGAATTCCCAACTGAGGCAGGGTTAGCTACCATTATGAGCAAATACCCTAGTCAGGATACAAGTCCCAACGGTGCATCTAAGGGAGTCACCTCAAAGGGAAAAACCATAACACACACCTAGCCTGGATAACCGTGACAAAAGCATAAAACCTTTTTTTTACAAAGAATCAGCATCTGACAACATGAAGAACTCAACTGAAGCTCAAAACTTGTTCATCAAAGAAGAGACTGGAGAACAAACTCACCAAGGGTGACGAGCCAATCACCCATGTGGTCACTTTTCCACCTCACCATCTTCAGGCACATGGCTTGATAGCATCAGACACTCTCTCTGATACACTCTTGGCAAAACACAAAATGCCTGGGTACTATTCATTAAACGATGATAATTCACTTTCAGAATTGTTTATACTAAAAATATAATTATATATATTAAACATGAATGTTAATTATTAACAATTTTTATTTAGTTTTAGTGTAAAATATGTGTTACTAAAAGCGAAAATAATACTTCTAGTTGAATCACATATTTTTTTACTTCTTACAACAACACGTAAATATTCTATTTTGATTATTCGACTCATATTTGTTAAACATATGTTTCATTTGTACCAACATTCTGCTTACAATTCGTCGTATACTAATCGCTTCTTTTTAACGTCTAACTACGTAATACACAACTCATTATACATTTTTGTGACATCTCTTTAAAATACCCGTAAATGTCTTTTGTCTAATAAACTATAAATGAAGATATTGTTAAAGTAAAATAACAAAGCAAGCGTGGATTATTATAAATGTGATAAGAATAAAATGTATAGATTTTTAGATTAAAAGATTTGACGTCCTTAATCACTAATTAGACATTTTAGTATTTTTAAAGCATTACGCGTTGCATTATCATATTATTATAACTTTCAAAACTCTTATTTATTCATAAATTTGTTATACAATCATCTTTGAATACGAATTACCAAGAGGCGCGCCCTTTAGCTGAGAGTAACCCTAAAAAGAAAGACTAGAGAAAGGTAGATAATGTAAAATGAGATAAACGACCAACCGTCAAGGGTGGTGGTATTTATAGTACCTCGGACATTCTACTTGACGTCATCATGGAAAGAAGGGTCGGACCAAGTCTCTTAAATTTTGGGACACTATTACTGGAGAAGGAAGGTGTCATTACCTACCTAGCTGAATACAACACTTGATATAACATTGCTACTTTTGGTGAGACAGGCCTTTATCGTGATGACTTACCTAACATTCTTATGCCTCTGTGGGACAAGCATCATGGGCAGGCACCGAATGACGTGAAAGATGGTACATGTTTATCTAATAATTGGATGGACCTTTTGGGCGGGCACCAAAAGGCGTACAAGCCTTTTGGGCATGTTACGTCGTCAAACACTTTATGATTTAATTCTTACTAACAGCACAAGGTGTCTTGAGAGTTATAGGCTCGTGTTATAGTAAAAAATGTTGTCACCTCAGCTTTTCCCCTATAACTCAGCACCTATAACTTAACCCAAAAACATCATCATCAATCACTCAAGTTATAAAACACCTCTTGGCTCATACATAACCTAATAAACAATGTTTTAAAACCCGGTTTTTTAATCGACCCGGTTTAATCACCGGGTCACCGGTTCAACCGGTTGAACCGCCGGGTCGAACCGGTTTTATACATATGTATACTTTTTTCTATATTTAATATGTAAAGTTGTGTAATTTCATAATTTATTCGATTTATTTTCTTCATTCGATTGAAACCGATGAAAAATATTAAGACTCTACCGATAAGCTTTATTTTAAGTTCTATTTCTATTATAATATAGCAAATATTTGCAACAACAATTAATATAAATCTAAGTTATAACAATCTATATTAAAACTTAGTTGGTGTTTATAAGTTAGTTTATAACTTTAATTTACTCATTTATAAGATTTTAACTAACAATAGTCCTCATCACTTCAATTTATCCATTAAAATTAGAAAAATCCTTGAGAAAAAAAGATTTTGTTATATTTTTTTGATAAAAAGTCATGACCCGGCCGGGTTTATCAAACCGGGTCGACCCGGGTCAACGAAAAACCGGCGGTTCAATCCGGTTCTCAAACAAGCAAAAACCCGGTCTCATCCGGACCGGTCTCCGAGCCGGTTCACGGTTCAACCGGTTGAACCGGCCGGGTCAACCCGGTTTTTAAAACATTGCTAATAAATAAATAAAAAGAGAGCCTATGGCTTGGCCGGTGCCAAGTACTAACGACACCAAATGCTATAACTCAAGAGGTGTGGGGTTGAGTTATACATTCGCGTTATAAGGCTATAACACGACCAATGACTCAAGACATCTTGTGCTCTAATACTAACAAACATATATTATTAAAAAAGATGATACACATCTTAAAAAAAATGATTTTGACATTAGTCAATAAATACTACTATTACATATAAAAAGAGAAACATTACAGATAACATAACAGTAATCGTAGCTGATTAACACAAGTGAATGTTATTTCACTCAAACGATTATTGTCAACTACTCCGCATAGCTTATGAGGAAAAAACAGACTACACAACCCCGAAATGAAAAGAGCCCCATACATGGTTCTTAAAGACTAGTAAATCACAAACACAGCCTGTGTATATAAAATGATAAGCATACACGCACAATTTTCACATCAACTGTGACTAGACATTATCAAACTTTGACAATAATAATTTAGAAAGGATGCTACATTGATGCTCACAAGAATCATATAAATGAGTTTTGGCCGCAAGTTAAGTTATTTCTATGACCGGATGTTTGAGTATTGTTTGTTGCCACCATTATAACAGATAAGATAAAAATCTAAGCCGGTATTAATAAATGTTGAAATATAAAGGACCAGCCCCGGATCCTAAATTTGATTATTCATCTTAAAACAACATGTCAGCCACATCCATAATCGGACTATGCAGAGTAGCTGGATTGATCTGCAAATGAAGTAGTATTTGACGAAGATGGTTCTGTGTACCATTGGTTCTCAGTGCGTGTGATGAAGTTAGCTTCTGCATTCACAACATGAAAAGTAACTTTTAGCATGGAATTTTCTATCAAAGATAAATGCATTGCACAGAATAATTTTTAGGGATCTTTAGGCTATAATACTAGGAGGTGGGACCTTCATACAGCACCAGTTGCTTCTGTCGGTCTGTCCTGCCAGTTTATGTAAATAGTTGTTTTTGTGATAATGTAAATACAGATTTTGTTGGTATAGGGGTTCTCATGCGAGAGGGCAATCCTGGGGTCGACAGTGGCAACCAAGAAAGATGCTGAAATTGTGATAATAAAAGCATCACGAAAAAGATAGGCAGGCTCAGGAATTACAAGGACACTGATGCCGGGGTATTTAACGTCAAGAAAGTTAGGTAGCACTTGCTCAAAAGCTTATTGCAATCGGATTTCCAATAAAGAGAGATTTTGCACCCTGGGGGTGTTAGGGCTTGGGTAGGGTATTTGGTGATTCTGGGTTCAGTGGACCTCTTGTTTTCAAAAGAAAGACCTGATCAGTTTGCAGTTTACCCTGAGAGTTTATATCTTCACCCTCCCTCTCGGCGATAAGAAAACTCGGATAAAAACTTGTGTTTGTGTTGTGATTTCAGATCAAAAACAGATTTGGAGGAGCATAATTTCCTCTCGGAGTTAGACCCGAATCAGAATAGAAATGAGAGAATTCTTGAATTGATAACTCACTAAATCAGATTATACCTTTCTGCACGCTACAAACAGCCCCACTACTATCTGAAAAAATACTATAGTGGTGGATACGTAGCTACTGACGACAAAACCAAAATACAAAATTGCCCTATAACTCTAAACTTGGATTTGAGTCATTTGCTTCAACAGTTGATCTTGCTTTTCTCAAAGATGCTCCCATAGTCCCACTTACACTTTAATAGGAGCATCTGGTTTGGCACAGTCAATGAGGGATCAAATATAATAATGCAGCAACTAGTGTTAGAGATGGGTACATGGTAATTATCAATTTCTCTAAACAAGAATGCCACCAGTTAAATAAAGTTCAGTATTTAGACTTGTAATTACAAGCACATATATCTATAATCAGGTTTAAGGAGAAGTTTGAGGTGGACAATGCACATATGCAAACGATAACCTCTAACCCAGCTCCAGAATCGACAGAAAATAGGGGCAAAGCAATACTGACTTACCGGATAGAAAGACATCCTTATAATCCTCTTCATCATATAAAAATTGTGGGGGATCTGGAGAACCCACACCTACTATGGTGCTTCCACTGCAAAACCAATATCAATAAAAATAAATTAGTTAGTAATTTGCAACAAAAAAATTCCACTTTTGGACACTGGACAAATAACTTTTCAGCTAAAGCACCATAAGGCATTTAGCCTACTGTATCTGGTGACCCTTCAACCAAAAGGTTGTGGGTTAAAATCTTAATTGAGACACTGGTGGTGTGTCAAGGTGTATATAGCGGGTGTGTGAGTCTTCGCCTTTCAGAGCAAAAAAAAAAAACAAAATAAAAACTTTTCAGCAAAAGCATTATGGGATTCAAATATTTAATACCTTCCAGACATAAAAACAGCATCGTATTTTCCACGGCCTGCAGCAACTATGCGTTGTTTTAGTCTCTTCAGAGACGGAAGAACTTCAAACGCAGGCGGTTCTATTGTAATAATACATACCACGTGATGATTATTGATCTTCCATTACAAAAGTTTAGCTGTGATTCATGTGTCATTTGTAAGTAAATTTAGATGACTTCATACCCAAATCGTTTACGCAAACATCTTGTGATATTCCATTTTTTGAGATCTTCTCTAGCAATGCTAAAGGATCAGCAGTACTTGATACATCCAACCGGAAACGCTGAAAAACGACATTTCTAACTTAAAACCATGATTAGAATTTTGCTAATTTATAATATAAAAATAGTGACAATTTTGACCCATTTACTTATGAACAGGTTGCGTTTATCTCAAACGGATCAACTGGGCTCAAAGACACCCAAAGTATATTCTTGATGCACAAAACATTCTTAAATCGTTTTTATTTGAAGGTTTCAATTTTATATAAATAATATTATTACTGAGCTCATAATCAAAGCAAGTATGAATAAGAAAAAATATAGATCGGTGAAACAAATTTTTGCGGGTCAACCCAGCCCGAGCTGGCTGGTTTTAACCTAATCATATTGTTACTAGTTTAAACTTAAACTTATGTTCTCTAAAAATTACCTTGTAAACTTCAGCAGTGGAGCATGCTTCTGGAGGCTTAATCAGAACCATTGGTAAGTCAAAAGGTACAGGTGAAGGTATATCTTGAACAACCTGACATTAGCAATGTCAGCAATTTTATTTACAGAGATCATAAATTAGTCAGATTAATAAATGCAACTAATACCTATACATTTCGTTTACAGAGCAATACAAAATGATATTAACTCATGCGTGCTTGTGCGTATACATATACATACATTTATGTACAAATTTTAAAACTATATGCATGTGTCCATCTAGTAATTAGACATGCCCAACTTGTCATCCACAGATCAAGAATCTTAAGTTATAATAATATGCTAAACATCTTTACTAACTCTACCAAAATAGGATGACAGTGACCTCAACCGTTAGCCCTGCCCTGGCTCTAAATTTCTTGTGTTTACAACTATCATTTTGACTACATTTTACAATCAAAGGTTGGTTTCCTTATCACTAACTTTTCCTTGACATATTCAGTTCATTAGTGTCAAACATACAGCTACATTTACTTAAAATTGGTTATTTATAATGCAAATGTTTATGAAATAAAGTGGATCAACCATTTGTTCCATGACCTGATACTCTGAGCCCGTTTGCTAATGTGAAGACATACCTCGCCTCTACCAGTGCAATAGGCGGCTCCATTGGAAAAGAAGAAGGGGACATCTGAACCAATCTCACCAGACCATTCTTGGAGTTCTTGTTCCGTTGCTAGGCAACCACTGAATTGGTTTGCTGCCCAAAGTGCGGTTGCAGCATTACTACTTCCGCCACCAAGACCAGCCCCAGTTGGAACCTTTTTATCAACATGTACCTGCCCAAAATTAATCTAGTGAATAACCAAGCATTCACCATATACATCCTATGCGTCCTTAATTGCAAACTCATAGGTGAATACCCAAAGGAACATAAATTGTCCACTGTCCATTATAATTTATAGTTAAGGTGGGTTTTAATATGCATTGCGGACCTAATTGACTGATTATTGCAATGTGAATTAGATAAATATACAACTTTCAGTGTTCGGATAAATAGATTTTGCTTCTCATGCAGATTAGTTGCATATCAGCTGCAATAAAAGGACATCCAAATGTAAATTAAAATTACCTATAGACCCATTTAATCTATTCACTTCTTGTACAATCAGGATTGAAAAACAGTCAAGATAATGACTACTATATGATTATACAACTTCAAACGACAGTCACAGAAGAACATCCACACACCATACACTATTACACCTAACTATTTGATTCTGACTACTGAATACAATCACTGTTAAAACACGCATGCAAACACGCCACAGTATATCATGTTCACCAACATGTGGAAGTTTCTTTCAGAAAAGAAAAAAAAAAACTGGCTGGCATGAAAATGTGTTATTCTCTTGTTGATTTAACTGCTAGAGATGGGAATTCGATGTAATTTTTACAGATCGTACCCAAAAGAATTTGTCACTTCCCGTCTTCTTCCGATATAGATTTAGGGCCTTTATTATCTGAATACACAAAAGATTCCATTAGATATCTGTACCTCATATAACGCACATCAGAACTAAGAAAGATTGCTCATTTACCAAATTTCTTTCATCAAGTGGAATTCCTGGCACATTAGTTGAGAGGCGATCTGTAGTTTTCGATGGTGATAAGGAGAACTTTATCTTATCTCCTAAGCTGATTACCTAGAGGTAAAAATGGTTCAACTTTTAGCATAAAAAAAAACTAGAATACCTTTGATATATAAAAGAAAAAACCAACAACCAGAAGAGCTATAAAGTGCGGCTTTATAAGCAATAAAAAAATATTGTAGAACTTACATGAAATAGAGATGCTAGGTCATGAAACCCATCTGGCCTCTTATCGGTTATTCTTAAGAAAACATTGATCTGCATTTCAAGAGATTTAAAACCTGCCGCAACTATTGCATAAAGCATAATCTTTAGAGAAAAGTAATTATCAATGGTATTTTTTGGACGATATTCTTTGTTCATTCGGGTTTGGTTCTAAGTGGAGGTCTTGGATTTCAGGAAGTTTAGCATCGGGTAAAGCTTCTGTTTTGGTTACTTGTGATGGAATCTCTTCATTATTCCTTCTCTAGAGTGGTTGAGGCGGGTTTTTTTAAGGGCATCAGCTTTAACGAGTCTGTTAATATTTCTCATCTTTTTTACGTAGATGATGCGGTTTTTATTGGTGAATGGTCAAGAGGAAATTTATCCCGTGTTATGCATGCTCTTCATTGTTTCTCCTTGGCATCTGGGCTGAAGATAAATGTGCATAAGAGTCATCTTTTAGGGGTTGGTATCCCTAATGACACGGTCGCGATTGTTGCTTCTGATCTTGGCTGCTCTACTATGACAACTCCTTTCAAGTATCTAGGGGTTATGGTTGGTGAAAATATGGCTAAAGTGAGCGCTTGGGATGACGTTGTTCGGAAGATTAAATCTCGTCTCTCAAAATGGAAGATTAAAACTTTATCGATAGGTGGCCGTCTTACGCTCCTCAAATCTGTCTTGGGTGCTACCCCAATCTACTGGATGTCGTTGTTCAAGGTTCCGAATTCTGTCCTTGCGTCTATGGAAGCGCTCCGTAGAGAATTTTTTAACGGGGCTCAAAGTAACGAGAAGAAAATCACTTGGGTAAATTGGCCCAAAGTGCTTTCGGCAAAGAAACATGGTGGATTGGGTGTTTCGAGCTTTTTCGCGTTGAATCGCGCTTTGCTGGTTAAATGGGCATGGAGATTTATTTCTAATGATAATTCGTTATGGTATTGTGTCATTTCAGCTATCCATGGTCCGAGTGTCCAGGTTCGTTCTCCTACCCCTTGCTCTCCTTGGTATTCTATTGTTCGGGAAATTCAGAATCTCAAGAATAAGGGCGTAGGTTTGCTATCTCATTGTAAAAAAGAGTTGGTAACGGTATGCACACTAAATTCTGACATGATATATGGATTGGAGATCAAAAACTTTGCTGCGTTTTTCCACGGTTATTTGCTTTGGAAGAGGATAAGGACTGTTATGTCGCTTCAAAATTCCATGGTTCAGTTGATCTCTCGTTTCGTCGGGCTGCCAGGGGTGGCGTAGAAGCCCAACAGTTTGCTCAGCTCAGAGATATGCTTGATACTGTGATTCTATCTAACTTGGAGGATCGGTGGCGTTGGGATTTAAATGGGTCTGGCTCGTTCCGTGTTTGTGACGTGAGAAATCTGCTAGATGAGTTCTTCCTGCCAAAAGACGAAAGGGTTACAAGGTGGGTCAAATGTATTCCCATCAAAATAAATGTTTTTGCATGGAGGGTTTCTCTAGATCGGTTACCAACAAGGTTGAATTTGATCCGTAGAGGTGTTCAAGTTCCTTCCACTGCTTGCCCTATATGTACATCAGATCCTGAAGATATTTCACATCTCCTGTTTAGATGTCCAATGGCTTCGGATATTCATCGTCTGATTTGTCGCTGGTGGGGTCTTCCTTGGTCTCCTCTTGGTTCATATGCGGAGTGGTTATCGTGGTTTAAAGATATTCGTTTGGGTTCTAAAGTTAAATCCATTCTAGAGGGCGTTTGTTATGTTTCTTGGTGGTGTCTCTGGATCTACAGGAATCAGTTGCTGTTTGCTACCGTCAAGCCTAGGAAAGACGTTATTTTTGACGACATTATTACGAGCTCTTTTACTTGGTGTAATGCTAGAAGCAAATTTTCTTTTTCTTGGGATTGTTGGCTTCAACATCCTAATCTTATTTCTTTGTAATTGTCTAGCTCCTTGCTAGTTTTTTAATAAATAGTTGCCGTTCAAAAAAAAATAAAATCAATGGTATTCAATTTATCAACTGCGTCTAAGACGAAAGAATAACTCATAGGACTTTACATTGCATGTGTAACTAAGTAGCCTCAGAAATGAACATCTTGTATTTTCCTTCTCAAACACAAGGCTTTAATTTTACCAATTCCCCAAGAAAAGAGAAGAGTTTTACTTTCGACTTTGCGGTTATATGGGCTAATTTCACAGTCAAGAATCCATATGACTACAAGTTTCCAAAAAAATATTGAACAATAGTACTAAATTCTGAGAATTTTCATAATAACAAGTTGTAGATTAGTCTTAAACTCTAGGCTATTAATGCCTCTTTTTATCCTTAAAACAAAACTAGAGTGAACTTCACTCATTTTGACAAGGTACTTTGAAAAGTATTAAAGAAAGCAATAAACTTCCATTGAGTACCAATAATAAGCAACGATAAGATTAATCCGTACATCCTATTACCGAAATTTACTCCAAAATTAATTTCCATAAACAAACAGATGAAGAAAGGCATATACCTTACAAGGAGAAAACAAAGAGAGCCTTGACAATCCAGCATTCATATCAACTTCATCAGCTAATCTATTCAACTTCTCATCAAGATTATACACCAACTAAAAATACCCACAAACAAACAAAATTAATAAAACTAAACAGCAATAAACACAAAAGGGTATGATAAAAATGAAAAATTTAAACCTCCACTTGTTTTCTTGCGTGATTATCAGATGAAGCTTTAACCAAATGGGTTCTAAAATTTCTGCAATTCTTATGATAAGAAAAAGAAGATTGTTTTAAAGTGATTGGATTATTGAATTTTGATATACCATTGTTGTAAAACAAGTGAGAAGCAGCCGCAGCCATTGTTGCCATGGTTAGTTACACAGTTCAAAAATGGCGTTATGCTTATTTATATTATTAGGTGACAGAAACAAGTATCCAAATGTGGGATTGGTTTGGATTCCTTTGTGTCTTTATTTTGACTTTTTTTTATAGAATTGATGAAATCACATAGTATACCCTTAACTTTTAATGTACTTCCATTTTACGCACTTAAGTTTATGTTATCGATTTCGTCATGTTGAAAACATTATTTCACCACAATCCCAAGAATGATCTATTAGCGGAATTCGAGTTAGTACGTGCTTATTGCCCGAAAGAAATACACGACAACATTTGTTTTCGCCGATGGACCAGTCTTGGAATTTAGAGTCAAGACTTCAGGTTTTGAATATTTTTGTGCAATGCAATGTGAAATGGTCTCTTTTGATGTTAGTTGGTTGTTATTTTTTCTAGTTGAGAAATATAGGCCAACAAACATAACACATTTTTTTTCATTTATATATTTAAGGAGGTGTTTGTTTGAGGGGTATGGAATGAATGGAATGAGTTTGATTGCCAATAAATGTGTTTGGTTAAATTAATTGGCCCACAAATTGAATTTCAAACCCTTAAATAATGGTCATTTTCATACCACCCTACCATTGGTGGTATACTCATTCCCATACCAACTCAAAATTAAACCGACACCCATAATCATTCCAAGTAATAATTCAAACGTGCCCTAAGAACTTTATTGATGTTTAAAAAAGAATTTAAATTTCTTATTTAAACATAGTAAAGTGTTTTGTTTTCGGTTGTTGTTAAGCTAATTGGTAGTAACTTAGTGACATAATGTGGGCTTTCCAAACTATATTGGACCTATTATAAACAATCATATTTACTTATAATCTATGCTTTTTTGGTTGGCCAATGTTGAAAGTGTGCTTCCATTCATCAATCATCAATTACTTAGGGCCCATTTGGTTTGATGGTTTTCTTTTGGTTTTAGGTTAAGAATTTAAAATATGTTGTTTGGTTATAATTTTGGTTCTTGGGTTTGGCTATATAAGCCAAATATAAGGGGCTAGACAAAAGGAAGGAAATGTGTAGGGATTTATGACACAAGTGGGGTCCAAGTGTTTTCTCCCTCTCATTTTTTTCTTTTTACTCATCATTATTAATATAATTAATTTTTATTTATATTTTAATATATAATATATATTTAAACATTATTTTCTTTCTCCTAATTTAAATTCAAATCCAAATCCAAATCCTAAACCAAATTCAAATCCAAATCTAAATCCTAATCTTAAACTCATCTACAAACCAAACGGACCCTTAACACATATGGATGTGGGCGGGTGCTCGGGTGTTTATTATAACCGGTGTCTGTTAGTATTTGCGAGTTGCGACGGCAAATATTTTTTAATAAAAAAATTTGACAATTTTTTTTTTCGATTACATGTTTTTTTTAATAATGACTTTGCGCATTGCGAGAATTTTAATGAGTAACTTTATCTTACACTATTTCATTTAAAAATGTCAAGTACTTGTGCATCATGATGCAATGACGATACGAAAACGGTAGTGAATAGTATTACGATATTGTAACAATTGACGATAAAATGTACTTGTTAATTATTAAATGTTGTGTAATATTCGTCACATAATTAATAGA
>BQNB010125805.1:0-19705 GCA_026074375.1 Tanacetum coccineum | reverse complement strand
AAAAATATCGCAAATTTTAGATATTTTTATCTAAAATTTGCGATATTTTTCAGAAATATCTAAAATTTGCGATATTTCTAAAAATATCGCAAATTTTAGATATTTTTATCTAAAATTTGCGATATTTTTCAGAAATATCTAAAATTTGCGATATTTTCAAAAAATATCGCAAATTTTAGATATTTTTATCTAAAATTTGCTATATTTTTCAAAATTATCTATATTTTGCGATATTTCTACAAAATATCGCAAATTTTCGATTTTTTTTGAGAAATATAATGTTTTGCGATATTTTCTAAACAAATCGAAATTTTTCGATTTTTTTCTCAATTTCGCAAAAGTGTCAAAATTTGCGATTTTTATGGGTATTTTTGCATTTTGGAAAAAAATAGGGTAATTTGTGAAATGGGGTTGAAAAATTGGGTATTTTTGTGATTTTCTTTTAATTAAATGTGTGAACATTCATATTTGCTGTGATTACAAGATATTTTATTGAAATTGCAATGCTTCTGGAAAGTCTTTGTATGGTTATCACTCGCCCAATGTAAAGATGAGGGTGTTGGACAACATGCCCTTTCCTCTCTTTATGTGTGAGTCTTGAAAACCACCATTACCTTCACGCGTGATGGTCGTCCTATGAGCATGAATCGATTGTTTATACCTACTAACTTGTTTCTGTTTGTAGGTATGTTGTTGGTATATTTGTGTTTAACCGTGATATTTTTTTATGGTGATGTTGATAGTTTTATTACACCGGTTTAGTGATGATCGATGTCGGTGAAAGAGAGTCAGTGTAGTGTGCTGCTGAATTAACGTCAATAATATTGTTGCTTAGGTCGCATCATTTTTCACTTCTACGATTTACTAAACAATAGTAGTGATTCTTGAAGTTTATATAGATAAAGAATCGACTTACCAAATGAAATTAGAGTAATGATAAGCAGATCTACAAGTATGCCTACTCGATTCACAATTTGACAAGTATAATACACTCATTTCTCTCTCATCATATCCACCAATTAATTCATAACTTTCACCAATCACATTTGTAGGTCTATTTTTAGTTTCATGAATTAGGCATACAAATCATTACGATTAAAATACTACATAGAAAATTACGTTATACAAAAACTAAATCAAAAGTGGGCTTTTATTTTAGAGAACACAAATAAACACGGGTATATATTTAATTATAAGAAACACCTTTATTTTTTACAAAATATTTAATATACTACAAGAGAAAATAAAGATTGATTTAAATTAAATGTTTCCAAATTATCTAAAAAGCATAAAATTTGAATTTCCTATTTTAATAAAGGAAATTACATAATATATATTATTTTCATTGCAACCCTTTGTTTTTCTAAGAAATAAAAACAATATCATATGAACACTTTTTTTATATTTTTTTTATTTATAAAATTCCCTCTTTTATGTACAAATCTAAAAAATAATAGTTTAAAAACTTTTTTTTTTCTAACTAAACGTACATAAATGTTTCGCCCGACTGAAATACTACGATACAAAGATTTAGAAATTCCATCAAGTTATAATAATACTTGTAAAATTAAATTTCGCCAGCTTGATCTGAACAAAACATAACAGATAATGTCAAAATACAAAATTTGTACTCATACAAGCAGGATTACCGCGCGTTGCTGCGGGTCGTTATTTTTTCTTGCGGGCCATTAATTGTTTTTTTAATTTTGTGCGGGTTTATTTTTTCGGTCTCATGTTTAATAGTTTGTTTTTTTCTTATATTGGCATATGTGTTCGGCCTCATGTTTAAAGGTTTTTTTTATACGGGGTTTTTTTTAGTATAATTTTATGGAATTATGTTGCGGGTTTATTTTTTCGCTATCATGTTTAATAGTTTGTTGTTCCCTTATATGAGCTTATATCCCGCGCGTTGTTTCGGGCCGTTAATTTTTTTTTAGCTGTTATTTTTTTTTCTTTTTTTTCCGAATTTATTTTTTTTGTCTCACGTTTGATAGTTTTTTTTATATGAGCTTATGTGTTGGGTCTCATGTTTAATTTTTTTTTTACTTTGGGTCAGATGTTGGGCTAATTTTTGGCCCACTTTGGTTAGTACTGTAGCATGTTGTAATTTTTTGTTTTTTAGTTTGGGTCAGAACTTGGGCCAGATTTTAGGCTAATTTTTTGGCCCGCTGTGGTTGCACTGTAGCAGGTCAAACCTCGGTCTGACATTTGGAAAATATAATATAGAGTAATTAACCATTGAGAGCCATGAATTATCTAGAAACGTAAGATGTTGACATGGTGCTTTCTAGTGTTTTCGTATTTCAATTTTGTGGTCACGATTGTCAATTTTGGGCCCTAGGGTGTCACTTTCATCCTCACCAATAGATATTCCCGTTTTCACTCCATTATAAGTTTAATAAATAAAAGGATTGAAATCCTTTTTAAGTTTATATGAACTTTACCGATAAATTTACCTCATAAGCATAATAATGGGGCTGCTATTGAGGGACCCAGTTTATTTTATTTTTGTAAGAGAACTTTACCGGTGAAGTTCATATAAAGTTTAGAGGATCTCAATCCCAAATAAAAACAACTTATAAACGATAATTATATACAACGTGAAAGTAAAACTTATAGTATAAAATGTATCGTACTTTGCTGTGGCTTGTTGTCCTCAAGTGTTTACGCGTTTATCGGGGTTAGATGACGAGGTTTCTCCTATGATTGTTGGTCTTTCGGATTTTCACAGTTGTAATTAGTAGAGTCGTAGCTCTAGGGCCGTTTAGGACGGACTTATTTCTTAATAGAGCATGAAATATTGTTAAGCGTGTTCTCCGGCGACTTCGTGAGGATTGTCTACTTGGATTAGAATTCATTTAAATGTATCGTATGATAAAGTGTTATTGATCTTGCTTTCGTTCAAACCTACCTCTCGCTTTGCATGAGGGCTGGCATCAATTTTTTTTTGTCAAGACTACATGGGCTTCAAGTTGGGCTTCCATTGTACTAGTAGTATGATACTGTGGTTGTTGTTTGTAGTAAGCTTATTTGGCACTTCAAATAGTTGAATATCGATAACCTTATATCATCTCCCAAAATCCAAAGTCCACAAACATAAGAATGGTATAAAGGTAGGGCTCCGCATAATAAACCGCGAATCAGATCAGACCGAGAAATCAGACTTAACCGAACCTACCCGACATGATCGAACATATTTCGGTATGATCCTTAGTACGTCATTTCTCTCATGTTCGGTCTTCGTTCTGGTTCGGTCTTTATTAAAAGCGACCATTATGCTTTGTTAAATTGGACTGGAAAACATACCGGACCGGACCGAACCGGACATGGGTCCGAGCATTTTTGTCTGATCCTCGGTCCATTGTTTTGGACCGAACCAGTTTTCGGTCTGGTCCAATCTTTGACGATCCGGTTCAATTTTCGGACCGTGATCAACCCTATATAAGAGTACTAGGTGCAGTAAGTGTCATACGACATGTTATTCTTTATCATCTTAGCACACACCTTATAAATAAACACCCTCTTAAGGTATACTATGTTATAAACGCAAGTGAGTCTCATAAAAAAAAATACTCCACTCATTTAAAAAGAAAAAAACCAATAATAGCCGTTGTGGACATGGTTATACACCGGATAACGCCGCTACGACGAGCGCAACGAGACAGTTTGGCTTCGTCGTAAAGGAAAAAAAGCCTTATGACGTGTGATATGCCATTGCACCGGTAATGTCATTGTTTTATAAGAAGAAAGTACAAAATACATCGAGTGGCGAAGATAGGGAGAGGGGCAACTGCCCCCTAGCGAAAAAAATTATAGCGTAAATTTTCTAAAATATTCGGCTTTTTTTGTAATTTGCCCTCCCTAAGAACCAATTTGTAGCGTAGTTTCTAAAAGTTATTGAAATGTGCCCCCTCAAAAAAGAAATTCTTGCTCCACCCATGAATACATACATATCGTTTGCCCAAATTATATCTCACATACCTGGCTCAAACTTTGTCCCTATATCATTTCTCCGTCAGTAAAAGTGAGCCTCGTACATTTTTAAAAACGAACGGTGCAAATATTATGTCAGTTAAAGGAAAAAAAGTATTGGTCACATGAGGCAAAATACATCCTTGTAGTTTGCCCTTAGTCCGTCCCACATTCCTCACATGACCAACACTTTTTTCTCTTAACTTATCCTCATAGATATATGACGATTATTTTTACTAACAAAGAAATAGTATTTGAACAAAGTTTAGACTAGTGACGTGACACAATTTTAGACAAACGAGAAAGTATTTTGCACTTTCCACTGTAAAGTTAAGATACTCGAAGAAATAGTTTTTTTTTAATTCACGCCTGGCTCTTTATTTCCATATGAGGAATCTTCCCGTTTAAAAAAAGATATTTTTATTAAGTTCAGAAAATATCAGCTTTTGAATAAATTAAGTTATCTTAGATATTTTAAATATCTTCCAACCATACATACTCATATACTCGTGTCTTCACCAATTCTAGATCGTGACCATTTTTAAGAGAAGCCATAATAATAATATATGGAACATACGAAAGACCCCGATTATCGATGGACGAACGAGAAACATCTTCGTTTCTTAAGCTCGGTAGAAGCTTCGTTTGTTAAATCAATGCTCGGGAATAATGATCGATTCCATCGTGTGGATAGGTACTCGCCCAGCGATTTCGAGTCAACGTTAGACTCGAAACATACTAGCATGGAAAGAAGAAGACGACGACATTCAACTTCAGGTATATACCACATTTCTATTTCTATAATAGGGGCGGACCTAGAAAGTTTATGAAGTTCATGTGAACTCGATGGATGTTTGCTGTCTAGTGTAAATTATATTTTTGTTAAAAAATCTGAGTTTTTCGAAATGAATCTTGTCACAAAAATACACGTCGCGTTTAGTTAATCGACTAATATATCAAAATAGATATATATCTTCTTAATCTTTTTACTAGTCTTGATGAAATCGTATATTTTTCTTTATTTTTCTTTTGAAAAAAATTGTGCATCTGATGACTTAGAGTTTTGAGTCCGTCCATGCTTCTGATACCGCTAGAAAACGTAGCAGAATAATGGTGTAATATTTTTTTGAACGGTAAGAAGCTATATATACAAGTGGTGAAATCTACATAGAACTGAGTTAAGTAACTTTAGGGTTACAAGTCGAGTCTACACAATTAAATGAACGACACATGCATAATGTAACACATAGTTTTATTTGGTTAGATATTAATTATTGTGTGTCTAAGGATATCGATTGATCGATACTAAGGGTTTGTTTCTCTTTTTTTTTTTTGGATTAAGTGGTGCTTGGCCGAAAAGTTTTAGTGAGCCTCTGAATATCATCAGAAAACAATGATTTGAGCCCACTCATTAAGCCAAAAAAAACACCTCATACATTTGCTAGTATCATCTATAGATACTACATATGGAATCTTATGTCTAACAAGGTGGCATTGGGTTGATACAACTATATAGATTATAGAACAAAGATCAGATAATTAAAACAAGATGTATAGAATTTTCTCTGTTAAAGAGTATTTGCAATGCAAAGCTTTTCCAAAAGCTTTGAACTATTTCAAATGGTCGTTACAAGACTTTTCACTATTGCAATCTTGAGTTATTGCAATCTTAAGTGTTTGAAGTTTTGTACTTTAATAATATTTTACTCAAAGTACACCAAAAGTATGATGAAGCTAGAACCATTTTAGCAAAAGCTTTTTCATATTTAAAAATGCGTAAAAATTACGATGTGTAAATGTAAAAAAGTTATCCAACAACTTGAGCATTGTGAAAGCCCTATGTTTTTTACAAATTTTGCCATGAACACAAGCAATAGGTCATATAATTTAAGCAAGCGTAATTGTTATGATATGATATCTAATTGTCTACAATTAAGCCACATTCATATTAAAATAAATAACATTAGACGGTCCTTGGCAAAAGGAATACACGATTCTTAAAATACACATTTCCCAACTTAGGGGTGTTTGTTTCGGCTTATATGTGAGTTTATGAGCTTATTTAATTTCGACTTATATAACATAAGCCTCAATTTTCTGGCTTATATCGAGACTTATGGGCTTATATAAGTTTACCATATCGTAATAAACTTATATAAGCTCACAAGTCTCAAAATAAGCCAGAAAAATGAGGCTTATGTTATATAAGCCGAAATCAAATAAGCTCATAAGCCCACATATAAGCCGAAACAAACACCCCCCTTAATAAAATGATAAAACCAAACTCTACGAAAATAGTCACCGGGGTTAGCGGTGCGTTGCAAAGTTAACGATAACCCGGAGACTATTTTTGTAAAAATATTCATAAACAATTTACGAAAATAGTCCTTAAGTTATCGTTCTGTTTTAAAGTTAGTCAATCCGTGAAACTATATGCAAGGATAAGATTTTCATATGAGATTTTAGATCACGTAACTAGTAGTAGAACAAATATACTTTTGGCCCCATGCATGTCTTCGATAATATGAAGAAAAAACACTTTAGATATATGTCTTGTTGTGGGAGATATTTTTATGGATAATCTCGTATATTCTACTTTACTTTACACTGTTGTTTAGTTATTCACGTGGTATGTTTTTATTCCTTTGGTTATATCAAGTTATTATCGACTCATGAAGACAAGTTCAATTTTGATTTGTAAACAGACTTGGGGACAAGCATAATAAACAAGAGATTGCATAACATTTAAATGGGCCTAAACTAAACTAAACTAATCCAATAAGAGCCTAAACACATGTACTGTTAATTCTAACATGATTATTTTGGAAGTACCTTTATTTCATTATTGGAAGGGTTCCATTTTCGTTTAATTTTTTCAGATATATTGGATTTGCGATTGCGAAGCAGCCAAAGAACCACAAGACTACCACCACTTAACCAGTCGAGTCAAGATGATCAGGTACATTCTCACAGTTTTCTTTCTTATATTGTTGCCATTCAACAAGCCTCGATCATATGCTAGTCACACTCACACATACATATAAAGCGCAATGCTAACGTACACGCCTCGATCATTACTTTGTGACCTCTGGCAACTAATCCAGATAAGTGTATTAGAATTAATTTTGGATTCGTATTTGTATTAGATTATGATTGATATAGGCCCAAGTCTTATGCATGCAATAAATACAGGGTCATATATACGTATTCTCTCATTGAATGAACAATGAGAGAATCCATAGGACCTTATAGCATCCGTAACACTTGGGTCTATACTAATGCTAATCTAATACAAATATTAATCCAAAACTGATACTAATAAATCCTCTAACAATAAGGACATGCATGCTACAGATTTTAAGAGTGTAAGTCATTTTAAGAATCGAACTTTAGATACTCATAAAACTCTGTATGTTACCATACAAACGATGAAAAGAACTTTTGATCGATCAATAATCACTTTGGCGGTCGATGAAGTAACATAAAGATCATCCCAAGCGTATAATATTTACCATAATCTTTAGTCAGACTCAAATGATATAGGAAATAAAATACTACTACCAGTTTATGAATATAGAAACACGAAATCTTATGGACCATTAATTATTGTACATGGATAAAACAGGTAGTTCCGCAGATTGAAAAAGCAAAAAACAATGAAGAAGAAGCCGAGAGAGATGGACAAATATTTTCCATGAGGACGACCGCATCCTCCACATAATTAATGAATTTAAGGTTGGCTTAAACTCGACCATTATCAATGGGATACATCACACATATATCAGGACTTTGGCATCGATCATTTATTTTGGTTTTTGATGTTTTTTAGCATATGTGGCTTATCATCAATTTATTGAAGTGTACATTTCAGAAGGTACAATTATCATTATGCAAGTAGTGATGATGGTGCATCACATTTGTAACAACCGTGACTTGAGCAGGTTAGTTAAACCATTAGTGTTGACTTATGTGTCTGTTGCAACGTACGGTTTATGTGATTTTATGTGTTATACGTGTTTATATGTGTTTGTGTGGGATATGTGAGATTGGATAATCAATCCATTGAGCGTGATCGTCTCATTAGGATTGGATTTGTGTTAAAATTTGTTGAGTTCATTTCGTTCACTTTTGAGTGACGAGGAAATGGTTATTGAGATTTTAGCGTTTTTGTGTTAAATGTGTAAGTATTTATACGTATACGTATTTTTGTGTTAGTAATTTAAGATAAGTTTAGGTTTTAGAGGTTAAGTTAAGAGAAATGAGTTATTTGATGGAGAAATTTGTGAAGCGTGTCATTTGTGAAAGAAATGAGTTTGTTAAAATATGAGAGTTTTTTGTAAACTTTCCATATATAGAAAGTGAATTTGGAAATGAAAAGTTATTTTTAGAAAGCGTAAAACGTAGGTTTTGCGAAAGAAGGTTTTGGAGATAGTTTATGGTTTTTATAAATTATCAAACTTCAAGTTCTTTTAGTAAATAATAAAGAAAAAAAATTATTTATGGATGAATAGTAAAAACGGGAATAGTAAAAAAAAGGAAAAGAAGTCCAAGTTGGGCTCAAACTTGTAGAAAGGGTTATCCATTAGGCCTATATAAGCAAACCAAGAATTAGAAAATACAGATTTTTTTCTCCCCCTTGCTCCTTGGTCGACCGAATCCTCAAGAGAAAGATTTTTTTTATCAAGTTATTAAGGTAATCATTCTATTCCTAGTTTAATCTTTTTAGTTATCATGATTAATTTATGTAATCTAAACATGATGGATTAAGTTTTATCATAAAATTTAATTAGGTTTTCTTAATTAGGGTTTAGTCTACTGTAAATTAATGTAATTAAACTAATTAGGATTGATTAGGGTTTAATTAGAAGCATGATGGTGTAATCGGTTAGGGTTAATTTGCGTTAAATCATGATTTCAGTTTGAGCAGAATTTTGGGTCGTGTTACTCAGATGATATCTCATGATTGGCAACGAATTTTTTTATGAATCTTATAAGTTTTGATAAGTTCAGAGAGTCTATTTTCTAAACAATCCGGCCTCGAACGATTTTGAGTTCGGGAAGGCCTTCAAAAGCCTTTCGCAAGAAACGTTGTCTAACCAGTAAATACGGGTCAGATTTGGGTCTAATTTCGGGAAGTAAAACCCCAACTTAAAATTTGAATTGGACTTAGCCCTTCTACAAAAGTTAAGTCTTATGTGTCTATTAAAGATCCCCCAAAGTAAATTAATTAATTCGAAGCCTAAGTATGCTTTTTAGGGTCATACTTTTTAGTGCGCAATCAGACCCGAATTGAGACTGTTTTGGAGTTTGATTTTCTTAGGAGCACTTAGGTATGCAATTAATGATTGGGAGTCACATGTTAGACAGTAGACACATAAGGGAACATGTGTGATTTTTGGTTTGAATTATGGGAATGTTTAAGTGGTGCGTTTAGGTCCCGTAAGCGAGTGTAAAATTCTGCTTAAAACCAGAAAATGCAAAGTGTAGTGTTAAAGTCTAAATGACTTATGTAAGAGTGATAAAGGTTTAAAACAAGTATATGACTATGGTAGATAGCTTAGACATCCATCATAGTTGATGTTACATCATATTGGGTTGAATGCCTAATTGATGGTAACTTATTATGTGTTTATATTGTCTAGATTGTTCGTGAAATTTTGTGAAGTTTTGTGGATCTTTTGGAAGCTAGCATTCAGGTGAGTGTCATAGCCCTATCTTTTCTAAGATTTTTCATTGGGGTGGAAATGATGCTTGAGTATGTGATGTTTTATTACTGTGATATTTGATGGTTGAGCTTAAAAATGCATGTGCTGTGTGGCTATTACTTGCTATGTGTTGAATTGAATTGACAAGTGGAGCCGGGTTGGCTTGGATCGTGGGATCGTTCCTTCCCCACTTGGGTTGAGCCGAGCTATTTTTGAGTTGAGCTATTTTGTTTGAGCTATATTGATTTGAATTGTGTTGAATTGAGCTGATTGATTTGTAGTATGTGATAGTTCATGATATGCCATGCAACTGTTTATCTTTATCACAGTAATGTTGGAATTGTTTTGAAATGTTTTGAGGTTGGTGTCTAAAACCTATGGCATCTCACCAACCTAGTGTTGACGTGTTTTAGCATCGTTTTCAGGTAACTCAGGTGATCGAAATTGATGTTAGGAGAGTTGCTAGTGAGACCATAAGATGCAAGTTGAAGATCTATGATTTTGCTATGCCGTTTTATTTGAGCAATATGTTGATTTGATTTCTAGACTTTGTTTTGATATTATAAGACTTGTATGGATGGTAATCCTTATCATTCATATTTGGTCGTTGGTTTTTTTTGTTGGATGTTATCATGACACGTTGTGTCTTTGCATTTATTACACTATTTAGTATTCCTCTATAAAGATACCATGTGCTATGTTAATATCTTTCATGTTATGCCTCGCGTTTCCGCCTTGGCGGGGTGTGACAGATTGGTATTCAGAGCCAAGGTTATAGAGAATTAGGTGGTTGAACCTAGACTATAACCTAGGAGTCCTGGAAGTAGATGCATTTAGGGCGTAAGTGTTTGTGTACGTATATACTGTATGTTCCCGCTATCTATAAGCTTGAAATTCTCTCTATTTTTGATTTACTACTATATAATATGAAATATATACTTTTTCATTATGGGGATCTAATAGTATATACCCCTTTGTTATTCTTTTAGTCATGTCTTCCCCTACCCTTAGGAGATATCGTTGGGAGATTGTTTACCTCAATGGACCCGCGAAGTTGGGTGACTTTTGAGAGAGAAAAGTCAAACCCAAGCGAGGCCCAACATAAGTTTATTTCGTTTCCTACCTCGATGCGTTGCTATAATCGAGGATTGCTTTTATATTTTGGGTCGCGATGTGACTTCTGTTTCGTTTAGTCGATTGGGATTTTATGGTTCGTTAGATGGATTATTATGTCTGAGTTATATTTGCATTATTATTAAGTGCTATGTGGTAGATGTGTGTTATCATTGAGATGTGTGGTCTTGGAAGTAAGTACACGTGTGCAAAAGGTGCAATTATAATTATGGTCGCGAACATAATTATAAAGGCAACACACACGTGGACTTGTGACTTTGATTGCATTGATCATTGTTGCTTGTATGTATTATATAAGGATGTAAGTTTGGATAGTTATGTAAATGGTAGTGTAGATGTGATGTGAGATCCTGTTGAGGATGGTTGTGTGGTCCGAGAAGTCCTCTCTTAACCGATTTGGCAATTATATTAGGTGGGTTGCATAGATGGTAAGGTTCCCTTTCATCTATCGTTTGTAGATACATCGGATACCTGTTGGTGTGGTTGTCACGATTCTTAAGTTGGTTCGTTAGCTCGTTGATTCGTTGAGATATCCAACGCTCGTGTTGGTATTCTAGGGTGTTATCATAGAACTGGTGTTCTACGTTCTCCGTTCGACGTTTTGATTGTTTTCCTTTTGTCTAAGGGTGACGATACTTTTTGGTTTGGTTCTAAGACCTTTGGTATGGATGAGTTTTATGGTTTGTTTGGTTTGCAAGAGTTCTTGTCGTGTTCGTTTTCAAGTAAATTAATATTATGGTATTGGAATTCTTAAGGTATTTTGGGAGTCTATTTTGCTATCATGACGTCTCGTGTTACGAGTCATAAATTCCTTTTCAAAGTAATTTTGTTGTAGTCGATATCATATTATTTAGGTGTTAAAAAAAAACATTCTCCATTCAATTTCTCGTTATCGTCATCATTGGATGATTCATGAAAGGATGCCTTTCTCCGAAGTTCTCTTGATGGAATTCCCCGTAATGAGCCCGTCTCTGGTCTTAAAGCTTGCAGTCCTGTCTATTTCAGAACCTGTAAATTTTTTTAAGGTCGCACGTCATACTGTTGAACACATAATTCCCACAAAAGTAATAGAGTAAATGTATTTTCCTTCTAATGATCTCATTAAATAACTTAACGCTTTTGCCGTACATATCTCTTTTTTATAGTATAAGCTACTAAAGCGTAATTTTATGGGGAAATCGCTAAAAAGAAATTGACCTTTTAAAAGTTTGATGCAATTAAAGACAAAAACTATTGAAAATAAAAGATGCAAGATTGACTACACTTGTCTGATGAGAACAAGTTTAGATGAAGAACTTGCATTATCTTCATCCATAGTTGCGCGAATTGTTATTACAATTCGCAGAAATCATATCATTGAACACCGATGGAATTGATTCAGAACGCTCAGTATCATCTATTGGGCCGAAACCCAATCCGAGTAATCCCAATCCGCAAGCCAAAAATGGCAGTTAAAAGCGGTTATAGAAAAACAGTTTAATAACTGTAAAAACAGTTATTTTCACAAAAGGTCACAACCTTTGGCTCATACGAACCAACACAATGGTTGATCACACCTTTTCACTTTGTATAAATAGGAACAGATTTATAGAACAAATGTATGATGATAGATTCAGATTTATAAAGATTTAAGATTCAAGATTATTTTTGGTATATTTTGATTACGAGTTAGAATTTCGATCCAACATTTAGCATCAGAGCTTTTGGTTGATTAAACCAAGATCATCATATACCGGTTTTAAGAAATCACTGTGTTCGTCTTGAACCAAAGAACAAACCGCACCACTTTTTTTCCGAATCAATAAAAACAGTTTTGCAAGATCACATCAAACACAATCAAAATCATTTCGTGTTTGGCAAACAATTACATAAGGCAAATCCAACGATTACCACCAAGTGATTAATCACTGGCAACAAAGGGATTCATCCGCTCGCAAACTCTTGTCAAGAACTAGTATAAACCGAAAAAAAACATAACCCAGAAATTCAATCAAGGGTTAGGCACGGTTAGATCTTTTTTTTCACAAGATTCAAACGAAAAAACCACAACAGGATAACACGAAGTCATCACAAAAAAGGGACAGAAAAAATCAAAATCATCAAAAGAGGAACAAACACACCTTTGAAGATTCAATATCCGAAACCTTCAAAAGAATCATCACCAATTCTGGTTATCCAAATAAAACCCCAGACTCGCGGTGGTTTTATCAGATTCCCAATTTTAGCGAAACCCTAGTTTCGCACAAATTAAATCAGGGAGCCCGTGGTTACGAACACAAGAAGAAGGAGAAGAGCGATTAACAATCGCCATCACCATCGCTGGTCAAACACCAGAGAAAAAGAGAAGGACCAAACCCCAAGGAGAGACAAACTCCACACACAAAAGGGGCAGACAAATAAAAGAAAGGGGACACCGGGTTAATATTAACCCTAACAGGTTTCAACAATAAACCAAAATCACCCCTCCACTTTCCTTTTATTTATATATCATTTTAGATATATAGGTTTAGATCTTTTAGAAAATTACCCTTAACTTTTAGGTTTGTAACTTTTTCCTAAAACCCGAAGATAGAAATATAGTAACCTAGTGAATACACTGCTTACTATATCGATAGAATAATTTTTAAGGAGTAATTAACCTTAGGTTATTCGGTTAAAAATTTCAAGACTTCTTATTTGGTTTATGATAAGAAAAGTTTTTTTAAGATTTTACTTATTTGGCTTATGATAAGTAATATATAAAGTTTGAGAGTTTTTTAAGGATTAAGGTTTCTAAACTTTAAGCTTTTATAAAGTTTTAAAGGTTTAAAAGATTTTAAGATTTACATCATTAAGGTTTTTTTTAGAATTATAAAGCTTTTAACAAAGTTTCAGAAGATTTATAAGCATATTATATCAGATTCAAATAATCAATTTTTAAATGTCTGGAAAAGATAATACATCTAAAATAAACGAAATTGGGTCAACAACCCATTTTCAATGCCCTATGTTGAAAGGGGCAAACTACACAACTTGGGCAATTCGAATGCAAATCATTCTCGAAGCGAATGGTTTATGGGAAATGATAGAACCAAATGAAAAAACCCAAGCAGATAACAAAAAAGACAAAACTGCTATCGCATTCATTTACCAAGCCTTATCAGAAGAACAATTGCTTCAAATCACAAAACACAAAACCGCGAAAGCTATATGGGATGCCTTAAAAACTAGACACATAGGAGAAGAAAGAGTTCAACAAGCAAGATTGCAAACACTCAAATCCGACTTTGAGATGTTACACATGAAGGAAGACGAGGCAATCGACACCTTCACCGCAAAACTAACAACTCTAGTAAACAAAGCCGCTAGTCTAGGGCACACAATCGAAGATTCCGTTGTCGTACGAAAATTATTAAATGCCGTACCCGACAAATTCCTTCAGATTGTTGCATCCATTGAACAATACTCAGATTTAGACGAGATGTCAGTAGACGAAGCAATCGGAAGATTGAAGACATTTGAAGAAAGAATTAAAAGTAAGAAGAAAATACCAGTGGATAGTCAAGAGAGTTTGATGTTCACACCAAGATAAACTAATTATTTTCAAAAAAAACAACGATAATGGTCAAAAAGGACATCACTATGATAATCTAGAAGAGATAGATACATTCCATCCAATAACCGAATCTGACAATGTCAGAAACATGAAAAGAAGGAAATTTCTCACGTGATTACAATGATGGCAATGAAAAAGCCTAGAGATTTTAGCACTGTAAAATGTTACAATTGCAATGACTATGGACTTTATGCCTCACATTGCCAAAAAAGAGATCAAAAGATAACAAGACGAGAGCATTCGAACCTTGTGGTAAGAAGGGAGTTGAAACCAACATTTGTTAATGCATCCACAAGCTTCAACAAGACTATCTAAGGGAAATCTAGCAAATGGATACCACCAACATATGAAGTATTCGTTTTTTCAACAAAGACTAGATGATAAAGATCAAAGTTTGGAAAAGTAAACTAGAGGAAGAGAAGGTGGACATGATCAAGATTATAATAAACTAGTTTGAGGAAAGATCAAAAAGTCGCAAGAAAATAACGGAAGAACACCTAGAGTAAGACACACTTTTGGAGCATATTATTTCAAAGTTGGTAGTTCAAAGGAACTACTACAGAAAATGAAAGACATTGAAAGACACATTAACCGATTGTGATATACGGGGTGAGAAATATTGGGCCGAAAACCCCATTCCGGAGTGTAACCCAATCCGCAGGCCAAAAATGACAGTTAAAAGCGGTTATAGAAAAACAGTTTAATAATTATAAAAACAGTTATTTTCACAAAGCGTCACAACCTTTGGCTCATACGAACCAACAATGGTTGATCACACCTTTTCACTTTGTATAAATAGGAACATATTTATAGAACAAATGTATGATGATAGATTCAGATTTATAAAGATTTAAGATTCAAGATTATTTTTGGTATATTTTGATTACGAGTTAGAATTTCAATCCAACATCATCATCATCTATTTCAGATAAACACGGATTCCTTACAGGAGACAAAGATCCTAAACAATACTGCAACAATTTATAAGCGAATTTTGAAACTTAAACAAATATGACATTATGCATTCTCATCACAAACAGTTGCTTGTCATGGATTTAAATATTATATTAATCTTCAAAACTAAAATCAACAATGATATCATTATAACTAGCTAGTGTCAAAGACTAAATCCTGTTGCTAATAAGTAGAAACTCAACAATGATTGATGTTTCCGTTGTCTTCTGGATGAGTTACGTTGCTTCCATGTTCCTTTTTGTTAACATCGTGTAGTCGAAAAAGTTACATGCAAACATGATGGTTGTGATTACACACACGACTAAATACCAGATCCATAGTAGTCTGTGGTGAATGAGGGCCACCAAGGCAAACATGAGAGGAGCAAGAACACCTATGTCACTTAGGAGGATATTCTTGCTCTTGTCTTTGTAATGAGGAGCATGCATCACCAATATCGTGCACCTTTTTCCGTATAAAGTAATGTGCAACCACAATCATAATAAAGATGACACGTATCAGTGAATACTCAATCCAGTTGATGTTGCAGGAAAAGACGGATGTCAACATAAAGTTTGAGAACGATGAAACAATAGAGGAGATGCAACTGATATCTTTTAAGATTGTCGATATTTCACAGATCACCAGTGTACAATACAAAAACACTGATATCATTCCCACGGCTAATATAACATTGAAAATTAAGTCAGTATCATGACAAAGAGAGTGCTCGTTTCTTTGTAGTAGATGGTATGGATAATAAAAAGGAGATGAGAATAGCCATGTGATACATGGCTAAAAAGTACCTGGAAAACATAAAATTAAAAACCTAGTACATTGGACAAAATCAAACTTAAAAACAGAAACATGTATAATTGGAACCTACCAAGAAAAAGGCAGTGGCCGCTTCAACTCCTATGGAGATAGCACCATGCGACCGAGACTCCATGCGTAAGTTTTCTAAGTCGAGTTTATTAAAAAGATACAAAACTTGTGGTACATGCGTCTCTCTGTAAGTATAGAATAAGAAGTCGATATATCGGTTTTAATATATAGTAGCTAGGGCAAAAAGGAAAACTGTCTTAAATTAGTTTTTTAGATGCAAAAAGTTTTTAAGATTGTCATAATATATATATATATATAGAGGAAGGTTAAAATAAAAAGACAAATATTCGTGAGAAGGATAAAAAGAAAACTTTTTTAAAAAAAGTTCTTTGAAAAATTCCAAAAAAAAATCCATTGTTAAAACAGGTATGTGGTGGTGGAAGAATAAAACTTTTGTTAAAGGAGTTTTTCTTAATTTTGTGTTTTTATACGTTTATTTTTAATGCGTAAAAAAAGAATTTTGATGCACAATAATGATTTTGATGCACAAAATTTTCGACTTGTTATCGTTTGAATGCGCAATAAAATTTTGAAGCAAAAAGTCAAAAGAAGTTGTGCTCAAAAATAGACGAATTTTTGAGGCTCAATAAACGATTTAATGCACTCAAACGTTTTTTTCATAAATTTTTTTCGGCCAAACTATCCACTTTAGAAAAAAATCCTTTACAACTTTTTTCATGCTACTCAAATTCACGATCTTGTGGAATTTGTTTTTTCAGACTTTTTTGGAACTTAAAAAAAAAAAATCATTTTATCTTCATCACGATTCCTCCCGTTGTACTCTTTTTATTTGATCTTTAATCCTATATATTCGATTATATATATAGATCCTTATATATATTCATTTATATATTATAATATTATAGATATATACATTATACATCTACATAGTATACCAGCATCACTATATATATATAATATTGATAGAGGATATATATATCTATCATTATATATTTGTATATATATATATATATATATATACATATATATTATACATACATATATATATCATACATATATTATCCTTACATATTCTATATAAATATACCATTACTCATACAATCATATATACTATATATTTTATATAATATGATTATATATATATAATATTTATCTCCGTTCAGTCTACGCCACGACCTCGGAGATCATATATATTACATATACTAATTTTATATATATACAAATATCCATATTTTATATATTTATACTAATAAATATATATATATTAGTAATACGCATTATATAAAAATATATACATACAATTATATATATACATACATATATATATAAAACATAAATAGATATATATATTATATAATTATATTATAGTATGAGATATTGAGAAGTAAATAAAATAAGATGTGGTGAGAAGTGACTAAAAACCAACACATTTGAGATGCAACGACTTGCATTTAGATGATTTCTAATTCAATGTAGATGCATTCTTGTGAGTTTCGAAAATTAATTTGAGGAGATAGATGGTGCAAAATTGATGTCATGATTTTCAACACTTGCAGCAGGACAAAAAAACAAGATAAAAAATAAATGCATCTATATATCCGTATATGCATATAATTAAATCTAGTATATACACTTATGTACGTTATAATGCATCTAGATTCTAGAGAATGCATCAAATTTAGTCGGTGCATCATGAATTGCAGATCTTATAGTTAACTTTTAGATTCTTATCAAAAACCTTCTTATTTGATCCTAACTATATAAAGTTTAATATATATATATTTATATGTATATAATCATATTATTATACTATAGATATATTATCTAGTTTTTTTATTTTTTTGTTTAAAACTGGTGTAGGTGCTTAAAGTGTTAAAGTGAGAGCAATAAAAAATTGGACAGAGACTATCAACATTTATTTTACTTAGTTGTTGGTCCGTGTACGATTTGTTGGTTCGTGTACGTGTTGTTGGGAGGTTTTGGTTGTTGTTACGAGCAAATTGGGGTTCGCGAATTTTGGTAATCCAAGTTCTTTGTGTATCAGTAGTTTATCATAGTTTTGTAGCATATTTATTTGTTAACTCAGTTATTTTTAGAGGTCACTCCGTAAGAGTGTATCATTCAATTTGCGAATAAAATGTATATTTCTATTAATAGTCTTTTGTGAAGCAAAATTATGTATCATATGTATCAACTATAAATGATGGCGTATCAAGTTTTTTTGTGCATGTACATCAATTTTTATGTATAAGATTTAATTTCATGTATCTACTATTAATTAAATCACATATTAATTAATAGATTCGGTGGTTAAGATCACTTTTCATTTTAACAACTTTAAGCTACTACACTACAATAACCCTCTCTTATATATATATATATATATATATATATATATATATATAATCCGGATCGATTGAGAAGGTTTTTATTTTGAGAAGATTGAGAAGGTTTTCAAAAACGATAGATTTCTAACTTTGATTCATGTTTTTCAAGCGTAAAACTCATTTTAATGTGATTATAATTCAAAATGTGTAATTTTTTTTTTGAATCAATGTTAAAAATCTCTCGATTTTGCAATATATGTACAATACTGAATCATTTGTACAAATTTAATGAATCATCATCATAACTCGATTTTAACAATGATTTGTGAATCAAATTTGTGATTTATAGATTCGATTCACTATTAAATGATGTTTACTTGTGAATCAAATCAAAAAACATGAATCAATTTGCTCAAACGAAGATTTCTCAATCTTCTCAAAATAAAAACCTTCTCAATGGAACCGGAGCCTATATATATATATATATATAGATATATATATATATATATATAGGTATAGGATATAATGAGAAGGGATTTAAAATAAAAAGGCTAGGAAGGTCTCTCAGCCTGCCACATGTCCCCTCCCTCCCGTCCTTTTATTTTTAACTAACAAGGGCATTATCATCATTTGTACTTAAGGTTATGTATACTCTCTTTTTTTCTTCACACTTCATTTTTCCCAGCCATATATCATCTCCATTGAAGGTCTACGCGAACTAAAATCCGGTGGTCTAGGTGAGTCAAACCACATGAAAGCCATTTTAGTGAGAGAGAGTAGTGAGATGGAAGATGGACTTGTGATATTAGGTGGAAAATGGATGAAGGATACAAATGACTTGACAAATGCCAAATGACTCAACCCCTCTATGGAAGCCATAGAGGGGTATTTATAGCCCATACGCCTCTAAACTATACATAGTTGCCTATTCTAGTCCTCGCGTATGTGACTATGATAAACTATGGTAATTCTGTAATGTCGTCACGTAAAAGTGAATTCCCAACAATCTTCCCCCACGGGACGATTTACAGAATTACTTACAATAATTTCCTAACAAGTACATAATGATTAAGAACAAGAACTTCCATGAAGCTTCATATGCTGATGACGTCTTCTGTGGTGTTTGACTTAAGTCTGCACTCCAACATGAATCATCTTTGTAGTACTTTGTA
>BQNB010125804.1:2859-19705 GCA_026074375.1 Tanacetum coccineum | reverse complement strand
GAACTACGGTGTAAAATTTCACCACTTCATGAATACGATAAATCTGGATAATTAATATCCGAACATACTAGTGAAAGTAGTAAACACACTAAAAATTATGTGGAAACTAGAAGGGGGGTTGAATAGTTTACAGGTTCGTTTTGCGTTTTAAAAGTTTGCTTTCAAAATACTTAGATTCGAGTAGTATGTTCAACCAATCAACAATATGAATCAACAAAGTAAATATCTAAACTAATGCTAAATAACAATCACAACAATATAAAGAGATGAGAGAAGGTACAATCAAACCAAGACACCAAGATTTATAGTGGTTCGGCTACGAAGCTCTTCTTCGCCCTACTCCACTCCCCGAGTATCTGTCACACCCCGACAATGGCGGAAACTCGGGAGCGCAACATAATGATCAATCATAACACAAGATATAAAATAGAGAAAACTACAATGCATAAACTTCAAGTGTTACGAAGACCATCAACCTCGAACAACCTCGAGTGATGTCCCAAATCACAAACAAATCCATAAACTCTTACAATAACCAATAGCCCACACAGGGGTCCATAATCCAAACTTAAACCAAACTTCCAAATACTAAAAACCAAACAAAATAAACAAGCAAGACTTCTCATGAAAATCCACTCGGGATACTTCTAAGTCTGCTATCACAATCACCAACCTATTCCTCTTTCACTTCACCTGAAAATGATACTCGAAAACGTCAACAATAATGTTGGTGAGCTCGTAGGTTTGACCTTAAACCCAAAAGCTGTGCCAATAACTCAAAACAGTGGACAATAGTGTTATATGACAGTGAATATATATGCAAACAATCCATGACATAGCATTCCCGCTAGTCAATCACTATATGTCACTTACGCACCTAAAGGGCCTACCAGCTGGAGCACTAAATTAGGGCAGGACCACACACAAACTTGGGTAGGCGTACCCATCCGCTCCAATAATCACACAAATACTGGGTAGGCGTACCCATCCGATCCAATAATCTCACAAATACTGGGTAGGCGTACCCATCCGATCCAATAATCATGCATCACATAATATTCACATAGCAGTCATAAGCACATATCTTGTCCCAAAAACAAAACCACATTTCGCACAGATCAATTCAAAACATTTCAAAACACATTTGAGTATCATTTTCCCCCAACGGAAAAGACAGTAAAAATGGGGCTACGAGAACTCACCTCAAGCAAGTCTTTAGCAACCAAATCTCAATCACACAAGCAAATGCAACGACGTCCGCACACGACCTAGTCCAGTTAATGTCTCATTTTAATCATTCATTCCCAAAACAGTCTTCACGTTTGATGCATAGAGTTTAGACGCGTTGTAAAATTACCCATAACAATTTAGTGGTGTGATGGTTGATGACATATCCCAACAATCATATCAATCTCATTACTCATAAATACATACTTGTACTATTTACGGAAAATAGATAAGTAATATAAGTAAATATTTATAATTAATAATTATAAATATATCTCGATAAGTCCATTCGGTAACCTTAGTCACCGTAAAAATAATCATAATAGGGTTGAAAATAAAACGTTTACTCATAATAAACATATTTGTGAAGTTTCGAGAAAAATTATATTTTTCGTCTTTTAGTGAATTTATTAAATAAATAAAATAATTTAATAATATTTTATTATTTAAAAATCCAAAATCATGTTTTTAGGTAAAATTTCTAAGTATAAACTTTTTACGAAATTTCGACATGACCCGTACGTTCATACAACGTTTTCCAATCTCTACGTAGATACAATTTCACTATCAAAAGTCCTCAAAACTCTTAAAACGACTAAAAATAACCTTATTTGACCTTTTAGGACCAACTAGGGTCCATTAAGATATTTATAAGTCCAAAATACGATCCAAGTCCAAAACCAAGGTCCATTTACATAAGCTTATAATAAAAAGTAGAAAATAATCCGGACCACAATAAGTCCTCCCATTAAGCCGCAGCTTAAATAGGCTTATTGGCCGTAAGACCATAAGCTTCTCACAATACATAATTAAGCTGTAACCATAAGTAATAACTACGATCCGCATTTGGATTACCGACCAAAAGTATATAAAAATATTCCACAAACATACGCCAAATCACAAAAATAGTCAAAAATTCGACTCCCTCTTGTGATATGAAAAATAACGTGGTCATTTAAGCCCAAAATAACCAAGAAATAGCTTTAAAATAAGCCGAAAATTAAGCTATCCAAGCTACTATCTAAGATAAGCTATCTATCAACATATGGATTCAACCATCACTACCGACAACATTGAAAACTCTTTTTTCTTTTTATGGCCGAACGAACCAAACACCCCTTTGATATAATCCGATTCGTTTTCAAAACTTTCGGTTTTTTTACAACGATCAACTTGTAACAACGAACATCTATGCATCAATATCAAACCACAAAGGACGCAAACAAATTTAAATTTGAAAACATGACAAGAAAAACATCAAAAATAAGATTTTCGACACGAACCGGACATTCAAACATTGTTTAAAATTGATACCCAAAATACTCGTAATCAACCTGGAATACACTTTTTCTCGATCAAAGTTCGTGAAAATAATGGTGGTTTGGTGGTAGGTGCGGGCGAAACACACGACACACGACATGTAGTGTGTGTTTTTATTTTTTGAAATGAAAATGATTATGAAAATAAGATAATAGAAATTATCTTATGTACCATTTTGGACAAGGTTAGCTAGAATTAAGCCACTATGTCTCTCTTGACTTCTTTGACCGGCCATGGGATCCTATGGGGTCTCGGGTCTTTTTTTTGCTGTCGGGATCACTTAAATACTCATAAAACTCAATCGTAAATTTTCCCCCAAAGTTAATTAGCATTTTTATTCACCTTAAAAATACTTTTACATTAACCTAGAGTATTTACACGACATCTTTACACTTTAAACCCTTCGAAATTCATTTGGACATTAACAGACGTGTCAGACTCGTTTTTCGGCATTTTTTAAAATTCGCGGGTCAAACCACCCGGAATACAAATAACATAATAATACCATCCAAAAATGGATTATTAATCACAATAAACCATAAATCACCATAATTCTCAACAAAATCACCACCGTCAACACGGTACAATATCTGAATAAACTGACAAAAGTCAAATAGTCAAAGGACTAAAAATGAAATATTCAGAACACAAAAAGGGCAAAGGTTACAGTATCCTACTCGAGATTTCACTTTGTCAACAAGCTTCTTTCAGGCAGAGAAAACCGTTTACACGTCGCTTACGTTATTTTCTGACACTAAGCTAAATGTCGAGTCCTAATCTTAGATATAACTAATCTACCACTTCACAATCACTATACACTCACAAGATCTACACTATCGGATATACACACAATCCGAATCACACAATTACAAAATAATTACAATAGAGATTTGATACTTAGAAGAAGAGAGGAGAGATCACTAAATAACAATTCGTTTCTTGGCGAATACGAATGTTCTTCTCTTGCACTTGAATGAGAAAGGAGAGATGAGAAGAAGAGATTAGATCACTTGAAACAAGATCTGAGAATGTTAGTGATCAATAGATTTAGAGAGAGAAAGAATATTTTTAAGGAGAGAAAGTTATCTGAAAATTTCATGCTAAGAGGTGTGTTTTTTAGCAAGGAATGAAGCAGTATTTATAAGCAGGAAAATCCAACGGTCACTGGAGGCGGTCCCGGCAGTCCCAGATATATCTGGGGGCCGCCAGGCCTATAAGGGGGTCGTCCAGTAGACTACGCTCTTGTTTTTGTCTTTTTGTGGGGAATGTTATATCTGTTATGGAACCTTCCATTTTGAGGGGAAAATTTAAATTTCAAATTTAAGTGTTTAATAAAACTTTTCTTTTAATTAAAAAATATTTTGTATAATTATTTTTGTGAAATACTTTTATAAAAATATGATGGATAAGAGAAAAGTATTTTCTTGATCACTAATCTTGCTTAATGATTTGTTTGTTCATACCTTAAGTGATTACTAATCTTAGAAATGAAATTTTATGATTAATAATTTGTAAACATTTAATTTTATCGTAAACATTTTTACATTTTGTTATTATCAAAACATTGAGAGGTCAAAAAATATAAATAATGTTTTTAGACATTATTTGTATTAACAATCTTCCCCTTTTTGACGATGACAAAATATAAACTCATTTTGTATAAAATTAAAGGTTTCAAATTATTAATGAGTTTTCATTCCATTTCTCCCCTTTTTTCTCTAATTCAAAAAGAATGACCGTCGAATTGTTGAAGAGAGAAAGAAGTCAACGATATCAAGACTCCCCTTTGACGTATGCTCCCCCTCGTTTGGGGCACCAAAGGATCGATCTTACGAAAATTGTTTGCTACAAAACAAAGTTAGAGGTACAAGTGTGTTCAAAATAAGCAATTATGAGCTTATAATCTGACATAAATAAGTCCTCTATTAAGCTCTCTTACTCTTTGGCTTCTAGCTTTGTTGGTTTTGTAGGCTGAAAGTTTAAAGGGCCTTTTCTGCCAACTCCCATTGTTGATAATCTACCTTTGGCTTAGTTTTATATCTAATAAAAGATGGAGGGACTGTGTGAAACTTTTGTGGCTATATATTGATAGGAAAGGGTGTCGTCCTCAACACACACTCAAAAACATAAACCTTAATTTCAATAACTCTCCCATCTACTCTCATTTCATTTCTGTAATTGTTTGATTATTATTTATCATATATCAATATGATCTTAAATCTGTGTAATAATCTGATCCTACATTTGTTTGGATCGTTTGTTGGTGATTTATGCCAACATATTTATTCTAAGGTTGATATTTGAGGTTCAATTGTTATTCTTTGATACCTTCGTACATGGTATCAGAGCTTAGGCTGTCTGATCGATTGATTCCTGATCAATATGATTTGATAGTTTTTGGTGGTTTTGTTCCAAAAGTGTTCTATTCGTTTATTGGAATATGTTTGGATCGATTGGTGGAAATGATCATTGATCTCTGGTGGCAATTGTGTTGGACTTTTAAATTAGGGTTTGTATCTGAAAAACCTAATTCTTGGGATCTGTTGGGGGCTTGATCTCTCTGTGTCTAATCCATCCTTTGACTTAGTGAATTAAAGGATCGATTAAGGAGCTTTTGATCTTAATTGTTCTCTGACTAAGTGAATCAAAGACAATTAAGGCTCTCATTATTCCGCTGCAACAATAGCTCTGTAACACCTCTCTTATTTTTCTGCATCTCTTAATTTGCTTTTTGCCTTTCTTTGTGTGTTGTTTCTTTTTCCTGTCCTTGATCTGCCACTATAAGTGGTGTGAAAGCCTGGGAACTATTCTCTCTCTCCCTGTCTTTTAATTTGTTCTTGGTGATTAGTTATCTCTTTTTATCTAATCATGACTGTTGAAGATGATCTCAATACTAAAGTCTCTCTCCATATTGATTTACACTGTGATAATAAATCTGCATTACAAATAGCTATCAATCCTGTTTTCCATGAAAGATCTAAACACTTTGAGATTGATGTACACTTTATCAGAGAGAAAATTTAAAAAGGGCTCCTAAACACAAAGAAAACTTGTTCTTCAGACCAAACTGCAGACATTCTAACTAAGCATCTTCTTGTTTATCAACATAAACATCTATGTGAAAAATTAGGAATGTTTGACTTATTTAGCAATCAGATTAAGGGGGAATGTTCAAAATAAGCAATTATAAGCTTATAATCTGACCTAAATAAGTCCTTTATTAAGCTCTCTTACTCTTTGGATTTTAGCTTTGTTGGTTTTGCAGGTTCAAAGTTTGAAGGGCCTTTTTTACCAACTCCTATTGTTGATAATCTACCTTTTCCTCAGTTTTATATCTAATAAAAGATGGAGGGGCTGTGTGAAACTTTTGTGGCTATATATTGACGGGAAAGGGTGTCATCCTTAACACACACTCAAAAACATAAACCCTAATTTCAATAACTCTCCCATCTACTCTCATTTCATTTCTGTAATCGTTTGATTATTATTTATCAGATATCAATCTGATCTTACATATGTGTAATAATCTGATCCTACATTTGTTTGGATCGTCTGTTGGTGATTTGTGCCAACGTATTTATTATAAGGTTGATATTTAAGGTTTAGTTGTTGTTCTTTGATACCTTCGTACAAAGTGCAAGACAAAAATCTTTCAAGAAAAAATAAAGTGGCTTCATTCATTACTTAATAAGCTCATACAAGAATCATTGATTTCAATTGAAGCTAAATACGAGATAAGACAAATTCATACTATAATTGTATGAATCATTACAAGATAAAGTATATAATCATAAAATAAAGACATAATAAGGCATAGAGCTACACTAGTGGATTCTTGAAATGTAGAAGATGTCATAATCAAAAGATGGGTTGCAAATTATTAGGGGAAATTGAGCTTTCGAGAGTGCTCAATTATGGTGAGAAGGTTGTTATTGAGAATGGAATTTAAGTAGAAGGACCAATGATGAGAGATTTGATACGATCAAATAGATTTCAAATTTCCAAGCAACAATGACAAAATTTCAAATGAAAGTTTACTTGATCTAAAGAAGGTGGAAGGATATATGATGAGGTAGGAGGTGAAGGATTTGTGGCTTCAATTGCTTGTTGGAGGTTAATGTCAAGCAGATTTGTTAGGTGATGAATTTCATTTAGGTTTTGAGTTGAGATTTGTAGACGTGAAGAGGACGAGAGAGAGTTATTGGAGATGGGAGATGTAGGAGTAGTCCTATTTGATAGAGGAGAATGTGGTGAAGGAGGAAGACCATGAATTTTTATCCAAGGTTCGAGAATGACCCTTTGGTATTTTCGTAAGTAGTCACGAGGGGATTTGCTAGAGGAAGACATGGGGATTTTTAAAGATTTAGAAGAGAAGATTTGAATATGAGTAAGGAGGATGAATAAGATGATGTTGTTAAATAGGTGAAGTTTATGCAAAGCATGGTGGTTGGAGAGGAAACATCTAAAAGATGTTTGGTGTATTTGGGAAATGTATAGTAGTGGCTAGAGTAGATAGGGATAGGTATGCTGAAAAGGAGGAGACAAGAAGAATTTAGTAACTTCCTCTGCTGGCGGTCCCGTAAACATGTGGTGGTCCCATATATATTTGGGGCCCATCGTGTATTTTAGGGGACCGTTTTCTGGAAAGTTACAAAATTTTCCAAATGTCAATTGTTTTCCAGAATAACCTAAGAGGGTTAGAAGGGTGATTGTGGCATTTTTGTCTTTTCAAGAATCACATAATCTAGCTAAAAGAGAAGAGAAAGCATGCAATAGGGCAAAGTAGAAGCATATAAATGACATAAAGCGATATAAAATGTCATATAGCAAGCATGAATAATGACTAAGACAAGTTATACACGTACTAGAATAACGTGATAGAAGTCAAGGAAGTATTACATAGCCAAAGTAATAGTACGTGTGTCTAGCAATAATACTTAGTAGAAATATCTCAAACAATATCTGAATCATTACTTGAAACTTCTTCAGAGGATATGGAGATAATTGCTTAAAGATGAGTGGGATGAACCCAAGGTTTCATGGATGGCCAATATGATATATGTTTTTGATTTTTGTAGATGAGGATTAATTTTGATGAGGTGATCATATGGACGATTTAGAATCATTCCATATGGCATTGGAGAGTTAGGTTGATTTTTAATCTTTTCAACTCGTTTGGTTAGAAAATAGGCAAAGTTAAAGGGAGTGATTGTTAGAATGCAATACATCATGTGACATGATGATGCGGGAAGAAAATTAGATTTATTTTGAATGCCAAATGCATTTTCTAGAATGATTTCATTCCAAGATCTCATATCATGATGAAGCTCTTCCTTGAGAATTTTGTTCGGAAAAATGGTTTGTCCAGTTGTTTTAATAGATTGAATAATTTCATTTGGTGTTGGAATGTGTGTTTGGTAAGGAGTGTTAGATTCTTGATTAGTTCTCAAAGAATTAAGGGATGAATCTTCAGAGTAAGAACATTCTCCTTCACATGGAATGGAGAGAATTAAGGCAAATGACTCGAGTGAGAGTTTAAATGTTTTTTTAATGCCCAGAATTTTAAAAAGTTATTTTGATCATTGTCTCTAGTAATTTCTATTGAAGAATAAAATTCAAGCAAAAATCTTGGGCAAATCCCTTCGTGGAATTCATATATACTTAGTAGTTTGATAATTTGAAACATGATTTGAATATTATCATATTTAGTGGATTCAAAAGATACTGGACGACCTTCATGATTTGATCTACACTCTAGGTTTTGAATGAAGGGTTTTAAGTTATTAGGAAGATAGTTTTCATTTGAGATTGTTGGAACGTATGATTTGGTGTATCGTAGTTCTTCTTCCAACGTCATTTCACCTAATTAAAGAGTGCCAATTTTAGTTAGGTTTTCTTATTGAAATAGATATCTAGTGTGTGCTTAATTTTTACAAATGTGGAGTAACGATTAATGATTTGAATAAAATAATCCTTAACTATATATATAATTTATAAAAATATATAATAATAATTATCAAAATATCAATTAAGAAGAGAGAGTGTAGTATTCCGTAAGGCTTTTAAGAGATTATTTACTTTTATCCAAAGTAAAACCCTAAAATAAACCTTCCCGGGTCGTTTCCCGACGAGGCGTGAATTGAAAATCGAGGTTAAGTTCGTGATCGCGTGTTTGAATGATTCAATATTTTGATTTGGATTCTATTCTAATAATGAAAATGTAAAAACACGTAAAAGCAAGTAAACAATTAAAGCATTTAAGATAAAGCAAGAAAAACGATAACGGGAATTATAAAAACGTGACATATAAGCAAATAATTCAAATTTTAACCCTACAACCTCAAATTTAATTTTTATAAATCCTAATTGACTAAAAATAATTTTAGAATAAAGAATTGTATTTTTTTTACTTTTATTTTATTTATTATGATTTAAAAACATACTTAATCTAAATTAAATATAAAAAATAGTAAACAAATTTATAAAATGTTGGAAAAATTACAGAAAGTATATAAAACTATAACTAATCTAGGAAAAATAAGATCTGGCAAAAAGTATTTCAGATAAGCAGTTAAATAAGCCCAAACAGCTTATAAGCTAAAACTGTAAAAACATATAATGTATTTTATTAACACAAAACAATAATCGAAAAAGTACCAGTGGCCTAAATTTATAGAGGAGTGTGATGTTAAATGTGTTGGTATGAAAGGGGGAGAGGTCACAGGTTCGACCCCTGTGGCCTCTCTTTTTGACAAATCATTTTTTTGTTTTCTTTTTAAAAAGCTAATAAATAAGCTAAAATAACAAACTTTAAAAAAGAAACTTTTTACAAAAATCAAAAATAAGTTAGTAATAAGCAAAAGAAAGTGACAGTTTTATAAATCTAACTAAAGGACTAATAGCAAAATTGCTTAGACTTTTTAGACATAAAGAGCACATATGAAAACAAATAAGCTTAAAACAAATCATTACCTAGACCTAATATGCATACAGAACCAAAAATAAGCTAACAGATTAAGCTAAAAAGCTACCAAATTCCCTAAGACAGCAGACTATAAAATAGAGCTTAAATGATTATAAGATAGATCTTAAGCTAATTTTAAAGCTAAATAAGCTAAGAGAAAAACCTAAGGACTTATAACAGATCAAAACTAATACCCAAGAAACACAATTAAGCTAAAATCCAGGTTATAAGCTTCACAGATAAACTAGAAAAGGACCTTCAAAAGCAACAGTTTTAAAGACTAGTTAAGACTGCTAGCCAATGGTTAGGACTGATAGGCTTATAGGGAAGACTGTTAAGCATTTTCTTAACTCAATAAGCAACAAGAAGAACACTTAAATTAAAAACAGAATTTACCTTAGATCTAATAAGCACTAAGAACCAAGAGTAAGCAAAACAAATAAGCTAGAAATCATACTAAAGGACTTAAGACAATGGACTAAAAATGGATTTTGATAGGATTTTAAGCTAAGATATAAGGATAAAAGTACTAAATTTAAGCTATAAACAAAAAAAAGAGATTGAAATCATTCCTCAATAAGCTAAATGAAAGGAAAATAAATCAAAGTTAGCTACATTCTAGACTCACTGATCTACACTATTTGGCCTTTTAAGGACATGCTAACAGCTTTACTTGGCTGATACTTGTTGAAATGCATGGAAAATGTTTAGCCAAAGACTTATACACACAACAGATTGACTATGATGCATTTGCAGCTCATTGTTAACACAAAAACAACATTTCAAGAACAAATTAAAGAAACTTAAACAACTAAGCAGATTTAGGAAAACAAATGAGCTTTTGATAAACAGACCTTAAAACTTATCAAAACTATTTTCAAGCTTCTAAAAACAAAATAATAGACTTAATAAGAGCTACTTAAAACTGATTTGAATGCCAAAAACAGGTTTATACCCATTTTGACCCATTTGACAACCTTGACCCAAACACTCCTTTAAATTCTAAAGAACCATTCTAAGCTAAAAACAGATTATGAAAAGGTTCAATTACTAAAAACAGATGGAATATTAAGCATAACTAAGACAATTAAGCAAAATATAAGAGGAAATAAGCACTATCAATAAGCTAAACTTAATAAGCTATTTTGACTATGAAAATGACAGATTTATGACACTTAAGATTAAATGCAAACTAAACTATAAACTGGATAAGACAAACAAACACATAACTTAAACAAGCACAAATAAGCATAAGATAAGCAGAGAATAAGCAGTGTAATAAGCAAATGACATAAAAATAAGCAAAAATGGAAAATGAAGCTAACCTTTTCCCTTTGCTAAAACAAGGACTTAAAAGAAATTCCTAAAAGCTCTAGGGACTCAGCTTATTATCAATAAGCTGAATCCAAACCCATAAGCTCATCCATGGCTAGCTTATCATCCATAAAGCTAAAAATCCAAATTTTGATTCCAATGACACATAAAACTCACAAAAGCTATTGTATAAGCATATATGAGTATAACATGTTCTATAAGCTTATGAGAGCTTATATAAATGACTCATGAACATTAATAAGCTTAAAAGTATAAAGGGCTTTAAAAAAGATAGATTTTGATAAACATAAAAACTTAACTTTTCATTAACTTAAAAATATTACAAGGTTCTTGAAATTTAAAAGACAATATGAAAAGACAAATAAGCTGTAAAAGAAATTTAAAAGCAAATTACACTACTCCTAAATTACATTCTTTTACAAAGGAAAATAAGCCTATTTATAGCCGAATAAGCTGGCATATGTGTGCTTGTTGTGTTTCTTGTGTGAGGAGCATCAAAAGCTTCATCCTAGCCATCAATTTATCTTGTTCACCATGCTAAATCATCACATCCCTTCATTTTGTCCATGATGTCTTCTTAGCCAATGGCATCATTTAGGATTTTCCAGCGTGGACGGCATCTTTAGAGGTGGGGATAGGTTGAGTGGGGTGTGTGGGTGAGAGTGATGGGTTTGTTTGGTGGAGCAGTAGTCGAGGTGGGGAAAGGGATGGATGAATAGTCAGGGCGGGAAATAGGGTTTGGGTTGTAATGTTTTAAAAAGGTTTATGGGGGTAAGGTTAAAATATAAGGGAGTATAAGGGTTTAGGGACATGTGGTGTAATTGGTTTTGGGGAATAAAGGGTGAAAATGCTAACGGTCGTTAGCTCTGTTTCCATTAAGGACTGGCACCGTTATTCCTAAGGACTTGTGGTGAAATAGAAAAAGGACAAGAGGTGTAATGGGCTAATGGGTGTTATGGTTTAGTGGGTTTGGGCTTATGGATTAGGCCGGGTTAGGATTAAAAGGTGATTGGACTTTTAAATCTTATAAGTTTTATAGATGAAGGCTTAATGGGCTGACCCGGCCCATTAAATGGGTACGGGTTGGCCCATTTAGGATTTCTTCAGTTTTGTCTTTGTCTTTGACTTGTTTTTACTTTTACTTTGACTTTTCATGCTCTTTCCATTCTCGTGCTCGGCTTTGTCGGCTTTGGCTTCTTTTTGTCCTTTAGTGAATATCCGTTACCTGCACAGTATACAAAGCAAAACACACATATATTTGGCATTTTATGTCCATTTTTGGTCATTTAGGCTCGTTTTTATAGGTAAAAGGTATGTGTAATTAAGCACATACCAAAATCCCCCATACTAAACTATTGTCGTGTCCTCACGGAATGCCATAACTAAACACTTTAGAAAACCAAGACTCTCAATCCCCCTCGACTAATTACCTCGAAAAGTAGCTAAGTGTTCATCAAAGGGAATTAAAGAATCACTAGCTTTGAAAAGCCCCGTTTGAACCATTTTTATAAATCTACACTAACTACTTCACATATATTTATCCTTTTTCTCAATTTTTTGTACTTTTCTTTTTAAGCAACTAACTAATCATGTTTGGACTTTCGTTATTTTTATAACTTTTAGGGTCACAGAACAAGAAGCACTTTAATCCTAAAATGCCCAAAAAGATAAATTCATCGTCCCCGATTTTTCACTTGTCCCAAACCAAGCTTAAAAACGAAATCACCGTTAAATATAAGGTAAGATGCTAACACTACTCATACTTACAATTTGTAAACCTTTCACTCCCGACAATTATTATATCTTAGGTGAATGTGCCATTTCGAATTTTAACCATGGATAAACTTTTTGCAAAACTTCTATGCTTCACGTTCCACCCAAAAGTAATGAGTTTGAAGGAGAGATCATCCCATGTAGCGACTTTCGTCTCGGCACATCCCAACCTTGCGGCTAAGTGACCAGGCTTTTGACCCCCCACAGAGACTAGTATTGAGACTCACGGACCTTCGGTTTCAAAACCCTTGGATTTCCCGTTTCATACCTAATTTATTTATAACTTAAAACGAAATAGTCTTGGTTCAAAAGCATATTTAAATTTAAGAAAAAGAGATTTTCCCTATATTTATTGAATCACACTTAACATTAATATAATTATACTTATACCTTTTAAAAGCAAGTAAAAACAAGTAAACAATTAAAGCGTTTAAGATAAAGCAAGAAAAACGATAACGGGAATTATAAAAACGCGACATATAAGCAAATAATTCAAATTTTAACCCTACAACCTCAAATTTAATTTTTTAAAACCTAATTGACTAAAAATAATTTTAGAAAAAAGAATTGTATTTTTTTTACTTTTATTTTATTTATTATGAATTAAAAACAGATTTAATCTAAATTAAATATAAAAAATAGTAAACAAATTTATAAAATGTTGGAAAAAGTACAAAAAGTATATAAAACTATAACTAATCTAGGAAAAATAAGATCTGGCAAAAAGCATATCAGATAAGCAGTTAAATAAGCCCAAACAGCTTATAAGCTAAAACTGTAAAGACACTATAAGTATTTAATAACACAAACACTAAACGAAAAAGTCCCCAGGGCAGTTTGTAGAAAAGTGTGGTGTTAAATGTGTTGGTATGAAAGGGGGAGAGGTCACAGGTTCGACCCCTGTGGTCTCTCTTTTTGACAAATCATTTTTTTGTTTTCTTTTTAAAAAGCTAGTAAATAAGCTAAAATAACAAACTTTAAAAAAGCAACTTTTTACAAAACTAAAAAATAAGTTAGTAATAAGCAAAAGAAAGTGACAGTTTTATAAATCTAACTAAAGGACTTATAGCAAAACTGCTTCGACTTTTTAGACATAAAGAGCACATATGAAAAAAAAATAAGCTTAAAACAAATCATTACCTAGACCTAATAAGCATACAGAACCAAAAATAAGCTAACAGATTAAGCTAAAAAGCTACCAAATTCCCTAAGACAACAGACTATAAAATAGAGCTTAAATGACTATAAGACAGATTTTAAGCTAATTTAAAGCTAAATAAGCTAAGAGAAAAACCTAGGGACTAAAAACAGATCAAAACTAATACCCAAGGAACACAATTAAGCTAAAATTCAGGTTATAAGCTTGACAAATAAACTATAAAAGGACCTTAAAAAGCAACAGTTTTAAAGACTAGTTAAGACTGCTAGCCAATGGTTAGGACTGATAGGCTTATAGGGAAGACTGTTAAGCATTTTCTTGACTCAATAAGCAACAAGAAGAATACTTAAATTAAAAACAGAATTTACCTTAGATCTAATAAGCACTAAGAACTAAGAGTAAGCAAAAAAAATAAGCTAGAAATCATACAAAAGAACTTAAGACAATGAACTAAAAATGGATTTTGATAGGATTTTAAGCTAAGATATAAGGATAAAAGTACTAAATTTAAGCTATAAACAAAAAAAAGAGATTGAAATCATTCCTCAATAAGCTAAATAAAAGGAAAATAAATCAAAGTTAGCTATATTCTAGACTCACTAATCTATACTATTTGGCCTTTTAAGGACAGGCTAACAACTTTACTTGGCTGATACTTGTTGAAATGCATGGAAAATGTTTAGCCAAAGACTTAAACACACAACAGATTGACTATGATGCATTTGCAGCTCATTGTTAACACAAAAACAACATTTCAAGAACAAATTAAAGAAACTTAAACAACTAAGCAGATTTAGGAAAACAAATGAGCAGACTTGAGCTTTTGATAAACAGACCTTAAAACTTATCAAAACTACTTTCAAGCTTATAAAAACTAAATAATAGACTTAATAAGAGCTACTTAAAACTGATTTGAAAGCCAAAAACAGGTTTATACCCATTTTGACCCATTTGACAACCTTGACCCAAACACTCCTTTAAATTCTTAAGAACCATTCTAAGCTAAAAACAAATTATGTAAAGGTTCAATTACTAAAAACAGATGGAATATTAAGTATAACTAAGACAATTAAGCAAAAATTAAGAGGAAATAAGCACTATCAATAAGCTAAACTTAATAAGCTATTTTGACTATGAAAATGACAGATTTCTAACACTTAAGATTAAATGCAAACTAAACTATAAACTGGATAAGACAAACAAACACAAATGTTAAACAAGCACAAATAAGCATAAGATAAGCAGAGAATAAGCAGTGTAATAAGCAAATGACATAAAAATAAGCAAAAATGGAAAATGAAGCTAACCTTTTCCCTTTGCTAAAACAAGGACTTAAAATAAATTCCTAAAAGCTCTAGGGACTCAGCTTATTGTCAATAAGCTGAATCTAAACCCATAAGCTCATCCATGGCTAGCTTATCATCCAAAAAGCTAAAAATCCAAATTTTGATTCCAATGACATATAAAACTCACAAAAGCTATTGTATAAGCTTATATGAGTATAACAGGTTCTATAAGCTTATGAGAGCTTATAGAAATGACTTGTGAACATTAATAAGCTTAAATGTATAAAGGGCTTTAAAAAAGATAGATTTTCATAAACATAAAAACTTAACTTTTCATTAACTTAAAAAGATTACAAGGTTCTTGAAATTTAAAAGACAATATGAAAAGACAAATAAGCTGTAAAAGAAATTTAAAAGCAAATTACACTACTCCTAAATTACATTCTTTTACAAAGGAAAATAAGCCTATTTATAGCCGAATAAGCTGGCATATGTGTGCTTGTTGTGTTTCTTGTGTGAGGAGCATCAAAAGCTTCATCCTAGCCATCAATTTATCTTGTTCACCAAGCTAAATCATCACAGCCCTTCATTTTGTCCATGATGTCTTCTTAGCCAATGGCATCATTTGGGATTGCCAGCGTGGATGGCATCTTCAGAGGTGGGGATAGGTTGAGTGGGGTGTGTGGGTGAGAGTGATGGGTTTGTTTGGTGGAGCAGTAGTCGAGGTGGGGAAAGGGATGGATGAATAGTCAGGGCGGGAAATAGGGATTTGGGTGTAACTGAGTTAAAAGGTAATGGGGTAAGGGGAGTATAAGGGTTTAGGGACATGTGGTGTAATTGGTTTTGGGGAATAAAGGGTGAAAATGCTAACGGTCGTTAGCTCTGTTTCCATTAAGGACTGGCACCGTTAGTCCCTAAGGACTTGTGGTGAAATAGAAAAAGGACAAGAGGTGTAATGGGCTAACGGGTGTTATGGTTAGTGGGTTTGGGCTTATGGATTAGGCCGGGTTAGGATTAAAAGGTGATTGGACTTTTAAATCTTATAAGTTTTATAGGTGAAGGCTTAATGGGCTGACCCGACCCATTAAATGGGTACGAGTTGGCCCATTTAGGATTTCTTCAGTTTTTTCTTCGTCTTTGACTTTTTGACTTTGACTTTGACTTTGACTTTTCACGCTCTTTCCATTCTCGTGCTCGGTTTTGTCGGTTTTGGCTTCATTTTTGTCCTTTAGTGAATATCCGTTACCTGCACAGTATACAAAGCAAAACAAACATATATTTGGCATTTTATGTCCGTTTTTGGTCATTTAGGCTCGTTTTTATAGGTAAAAGGTATGTGTAATTAAGCACATACCAAAATCCCCCATACTAAACTATTGTCGTGTCCTCACGCAATGCCATAAGTAAACACTTTAGAAAACCAAGAATCTCAATCCCCCTCGACTAATTACCTCGAAAAGTAGCTAAGTGTTCATCAAGGGGAATTAAAGAATCATTAGCTTTGAAAAGCCCCGTTTTGACCATTTTTATAAATATACACTAACTACTACATATTTTTTTTATATTTTTCATTTTTCTTTTTCTAACTAGAATGTTTGGAATTTCGTTATTTCATAACCTTTATGGTCATAGAACAAGAAGCACTTCATCATTCCTAATTTTTCACTTGTCCCAAACCAATCTTAAAAACGAAATCACCGTTAAATATAAGTTAAGATGCTAACACTACTCATACTTGTAACTTGTAAACTTTTGACTCCCGACAATTATTATATCTTAGGT
>BQNB010125803.1:0-19706 GCA_026074375.1 Tanacetum coccineum | reverse complement strand
AAGTTCACAACGATAGTTATTTTAAACGGTGATGCTTTTATAAACATCATTAATCAGAATGGTCAATATTTATATAATCGACCGATACGAATGAATAGTAATACGCTAGAAGGTAGGCGTACGTGATTGAAATTAAACCAAGTATTATATATAAAACAATATAATACAACAATGATAATCGAAAAAGTAAGTAAGGATCGAGGAATACGCGCGCGGATATCGGGTAAGCGATGAAGGATTTTGTATTTTGAAAACAAAAGAAAGAAAATCTTTTAAAAAAAATATTTGGTTATAGACTAGGTTTTGAAAACGACCCAGTTCCCTATAACCTTGGCTCTTGATACCAATCTGTAACACCCCCAAAATCAGGTAGCAGCGGAATGGTAACAATGGGGTGCGACGTCATAGTACAACAAACAAGATATAGGAAACGACTTCAAAGAGACGTTTTAAATAAGTACATTCGATGCATTATAAAATATCAGAGTTTTCACATTAGGTCTCACATACTTAAAAGCGTCATAAAGCTTCAACATACATTTGTTACACAAAAGTTTCACGGTTTCAAAAGATGACATAGGTTTTTAAAGGTTAACGAGTGCATCGGATTTAAGTAAACACAGAATCCATCTTCATTGATATCCGTCACGGCTCCCATCCAAGCTTATACCTTAGGACCTGAAATTAAACATGCTAAAAGTCAACACAAAGGTTGAGTGAATCCATAGGTTTGTCGATAAATGAGTGGACCACAAGATTTAAGTAAAGGTAGACTATGAAACAAATTCAGTAGTCCAAAACATGTATTATTGCACTAAGCTCATGACACCGAAACCTTAACTGTCAGTGCCCCAAAATAAGTATAGGGTGTCTGCCAAACAGCCTACAAGTTCCTCTAAATGTTAAATGCACCATGATCAACTTGTGACCAGAAATTCCAGGTGGGGATTGTCAGTCCCGATAGATCTATCCACGACACTAGCGCTCACTACATTAGCAATTAACGGTTCATGATTTGGTAGGGACTTAGATGGCAATGCATCTGGATGGCATACAATTTAAAACACTTGTGTTCATAGTAAAACAAGCATGTAATTTCACCGCGTAGAGTTTTTAAGACAAGTAAATAGAAAAAGGGGCTATGAACTCAGCTCAAGTGAATGAATGGATAGTGAATATTAAAAAAGTAAAAACGTCCCGGACAAGTCCGAATGCAACCTAATTGAATATAGGTTGTATGAGTATAATGCATTTTATATAATGCGGCATCACAAGTTATAGCGTTTGATCACCACCTAAAACTCTTTGTTTAATTTATAAAATTAAACACTATAAATTTGTATTTTGAAAAATAAATGTCCATGTATTCGTATTTGCAAAAATAGTATACTTGTCCAATAATTTATTTATTTTGTTAAAAGTACTTGATTTAACGTTTTTATTATTCGTATAATGTTGTCGTATAAGTAGTTTAATCGTCTTGCAAAATAATATTTATAAAGTTAAAAACACGAATAAATATTATATAAGTGATTCTAAAATGTTTCGTAAATTTTTTATTAAAAACGAACCAACACTATTCATGTAAGGAAAAATGTCAAGTTTACAAACTATACATCCGAAAATTATGAAAATCGGCAGGTTTATATAAAATGTCGTTCCGAACAACTTTGTAGTTTTACACTTCGGCTCAATCAGACCCGAAGGCCCTCGAAAGTGAGCTTCAGCGGCTGCTGAAACGTACACAGTTTCACAGCTTTTGTATATATAATGTCGAATCTTTGAAACGTCGTATCTTACTCGTTTTAACTCCGTTTTTAGCGTTCTTTATATGCTTACGATCCTTGTGAAATGTACTATCATATAACAACATGGCCTGAATTTATAAAAATTCGGATCTTAACAGAAAGTTTCAAAACAGCCCCTTAGGTTTTATAATTTATAAAATGTGTTTTATAAATTTATAACTTGTTTATTTTTGTACAAACCTTCTAGGTAACCTTGTAACATGTTGTTTTACATACTTAGAGTCCTCCTAGTCATGTCCAAAATGATTGTCCAATATTTATGTCCTTATGATAATATATCCATTTCATTTTATAACACATGAAAATAAAAGCTAGGTGGTGACTTAACAAAATAACTAGTATGTAAACATGTAAATGTAGAAATGAAAAGCTTAGAATTTAGATGACCTTAGGAGAGCAAGCTTATGAAGAGGAACAAGATCAAAACTCCAAATGAAACTAAACCCAAATCGAAACCCTAACTTGTAACCTTCCTTGTCTAACCCTTTTTTCGATCCTCCAATTCTGATTGAATATCATTCATTTAATTTTTGAGTTTTTAGGGTTTGTTCTTTTTGATCGAGTCCTTAATTGTTCTTTATTTGATTCGACATAATCATTAGGTTTTTGGGTGTTCGATTATTGTTCCATTGGTTTCAAGATAATTTTCCTTTTTTCTTATGGCGGCTAGGGCTCGCAGTAACGTCGACCACACACGGGTTGATTCCTCAAATCTATTTTTGTTAAGAATTTCCCGGACACACTACATCTAAAGATTTATGGGAGGTGTGTTAAGGTTATGGGAAAATATGAGGGACTGTCTGTTATGTTTTCATTCCTGATCGCAAATCGAAAGCGGGGAAAAGGTTTGCGTTTGTTCGATTTATTAAGGTTGATAATGTTGATCGACTTGTGGGTAACCTGTGCACTTTATGGATTGGCCGCATGCTCATTACAAGCAAAATGTTGCTGGTTGTATCGTCCTCCTTATTCCATCCTTCTGGCTAAATATTTCAACCTAGACCTGCTGCTATGGGGACTTCTTCATTTTGCTTCGAGTTTTTAAAGGTAACCCCTATACTGTTTAATCATATAGCTCGTCTCCTGCCATTGGTCTTGGATGATGAAGTGTGTGGTGGAACAGTGACCTTAATAAATTTTGTTATGGAAAGTCAAGGATTTTTCTTCAATTAATAACTTAGCGTTCTTTTATCGACTGAGGGTTTTCCCGCATGTTGAGGCTTGGCGTATATGGGTGGCGGACTATGGGTTATGATTGAGCTGACATAGTCCAGACCAAAATGAGTTTATGAAGCATGTTGGTGTTGCGTCTTGGTTTAGTTAATTATGTAGCCCAGCCGGATTTTGTACCTAGGGAGCGGATTGTTTGGATTGATATAGAGGGAGTCCCTCTACACGCCTGGTCGCGACCTACTTTCTCTAAGATTGGGTCCCGTTGGGGTGAGGTGATAGAACTTGAAGATAACAAGGAGGATTGTTTTGCTCGTAAACGTATCTGTATTAAGACGAAACTTGAGGACAATATTCTTGAGAAATTCAAGATTATTGTTCGAGGCAAAAATTTTGTTATAAGAGCTAAGGAGTTATTCGTCTGGTCTCCGACGTTTAATGATAATAAGGAAGTTGATGATTATTCTGAGGACGATTCCGTTAACGGTGCTGAAGAGATAAATGGTGACCATTAGTAAGTCGTGAATGTGGACGATTGAAATCTGATATTGAAAGGTGTGTCTGATACAGTTTTTGGATGATAAGGCTGTATTCTTGCTGGGGCTATGAACATACTACAGAAATCTGTTCGCACAACGAGAAGGAGAATTCTAGCGATCCATTTAACCTTTACAATCTTCTTTCTTAATAAATGTGACAAAGGCGAGGCAAATTCTGGTTTGGATTCAAGTATTCCTTTCCCACCTGGATTTACACCTGAGAGAGAATTCCAACATGTTGATGCACAGGAGGGTCAAGGTATGGAAAATTCTTTGTCTAAACGTCGCTCGAAAGGTCTTAGTTCTCGCGTTTTGGAGGATGCTCAACCCCTTAATGAACATGCTTCCCCTAGTATCGAGTATTCCAAAAAAGAGGTGGCTCGATATTGGAGGTTATGATCGATATGATTAAAGTTGGCCAATCTATGGGGTTCACTATGGAAGGATGTATGAATGACATGGAGAAAATATTAGTTCACAAGGAGTCACTGTGGGTTTCAAATGAATTATTATCTATTAAGTTACATTAGGCCCTAGGATCCAAGGCTAAGAAAGATTGGATTAAGGAGTTAAACAATAAACACAAGGTGAATTTCCTTTCTGTTCAAGAAACCAAGTTGGATTGGTATTTCTGATATGGATGTTAAAGTGTTATGGGGTAACTATAAGTTCGAGTATACTATTAGCGAAGCAGTTGGGTATTCTGGTGGTATTTTATGTGTATGGGATCCAAGTGTTTTCCATAAAGAGCATCATGTTGTCTTGGACAATTTTGTTGCTTTATATGGGTCATGGGTTTCTAATCAGGCGAAGTTACTTGTGTGTCTATATATGCCCCCTCAGTCGCATCACTATCAAGCGTTCGCTTATGGAGCTACATTTCGACCCTTATCAGCGTGGGGAATGGTGTATTGTAGATGGTTTATGGGACGATTTTTTAATGAAGTTAGATGCATGGAGGATCGTTTGGGTTCAGTGTACAATGCGCAAGGTGCTAATGAATTTAATAGTTTTATATCAAACTCGGGGCTCGTGAAATCCATGGGAAGGGTCCTCTTTACTTGTGTCTCGTCAGGTTGGCTAAGAAGATGAGTAATTAGATCGTTTTTTTGTTTCGGATGGTTTACTCTCTTTATTCCCTCATCTTTCGAGTATTTGTCTTGATAGGCACCTCTCGTTATGTCATAAGACCTATGCTTACTTTCGGGAAGTGGTCACTGATTTGGGCCTTCTCCTTTTCGGGATTTACCACGCTCTTGGTTTAGTTTACAGGGGGGGGACTGTGACGGATGTCAAATGGTGTTGGAAACTTTGGTAATAATCATTGATCTTGTTTGTGATAATAATAAGATGGTGTTCTGATTCAAGAAGAAATTTTACAAATCCTGAATAAGAAAGTAGATACGTTTGGTGTTAATGATTGCAAAATGATATCAACCTGGTTCGTCTGTGGCTCTCCGTTCCGAAGGCTGGGGCATATTGACAAAGTTATTGATCAGGGGGCGTAAATGATGGACATTCCTTTCTGTAGGGTTGAGATTTACTTAAAAAAAATTACATGATATTAATGTCTTTCCGAACGGCTCCGTGACTATATGCACAAGGCTAAGATTCATGTGGGCTATTGAGGGCGATGAAAAGACTCAAACTTTTTCCATGGAATCATTAAGTCGTTAACAAATGAGCGAAATTTGGCTATTAAAGGTGTTATGGTGATGGCGGATATGGTGTTGGATGATCCCTGTCGTTGTCAAAGAAGAATTCTCTGTTTGCATTTTGCTATTCGTTGTCGATAGCCCCGCGCTGCCAAAGATGTAAAACTTAACTATTACATTCCCTAATTCGATTGTCTTCTGATTAGGTGGACCATGTTGGAGAGTTCCGATCTCCCAAAGATGAAGTGCTTAATGCTGTGTGGGGCTGTAGAGAGAATAATCTCCCTGGACCCAACGGCGTTCACTTGGGAAGTTTTTTCGAAAGTTCTGGACATTGTTGGTATCTGATTTTTGTGCTGCTGTGGAATGGTTTTTCGATCTTTAGTTCATTGTCTAGAGGAGGTAACTCCTCTGTCATGTTCTCAGTTCGAAAAACCATTTAATCCTAAGTTCGTAAATGATTATACGTCCAATTAGCTTGATCCGGGTGTTCTTTTCAAGGTTGTCACCAAATATTGCCACGTAGATTTCGTTCGATCATCTCTTGGTACTTATATCGGATGTTCAAACGGCGTTTCTTCCTAATAGGCAAATTCTTGATGGCCCGTTTATCATAAACGAATTACTTTCTTGGTGCAAGCATAAGAAACAACAAGCCATGGTGTTTAAAGTTGATTTTGCCAAGGCTTATGATTCGATAAGGTGGAGACTTTTTTAGAAGATGGTGCTTAGAGCTTTTGGTTTGGTTCTAAATGGTGCGTGGGATTTCGGGGTTGTTTACACTCTGGTATGGCTTCGGTCCTTCTTAATGGTAGTCCAACGTCCGAATTCAATTTCATTGTGGGTTGAGCTAAGGAGATTCCTGTGGCCACCCATACTTTTTATATTAATTATGGAGTCTCTTAATCTTTCGTTAATTTAGGGCCATCGAGGCGGGGATTTTTAAGGGCATCAAATTGGTTGTCTCTAATATTTCCCTCTTTTTATGAGGATGATGCCGGTCTTTATTGGTGTGTTGGGTCTAGTGCTAATCTATCTGGGATTATCACATTTCTTCATTGGTTTTTCGTTGTTGTCCGGCTTAGATCAATCTTAAGAAAAGTCACTTTGGAGTCGGAGTTCGAAGTGAGGATGTTAATACTGCAGACTTTTGATTTTGGTTTGTTTCGATATGAAAACCCTTTTAAATATCTTTAGGGGTGATGGCTTGGAGGTAATAGCTCTACTCTTCAGCATGGGGCGATTGGAAAATAGTGTGGACTCAAATTGGAGAAATTAAAACTTTTATCTGTAGGAGGAAGGCTTACTCTTTTAAAGTCTGTTCTTGGGTCGGACAATTATATATAATATGTCTATCTATAAGGTTCCTAGTCGGTGTTACTCAGAAATGATGGAGTCCAGTATATCGTAGAAATTTTTTTCAATGGTGTTCAATGCGACGAGAGGAAATAGCGTGGATCAAATGGGCCAATGTTCTTGCGTCAAGAAATTTAGAGGTTTTAGGTGTCTATAAGTTTTTATGCTTTAATGGGCGCTCTTTTCAAAATGGTTTGGAGATTCATATCATTGAGGATATAATTCATTGTGGTGTCGTCTCTTCATGTCTATGCATGGCTCCCTTCATTATATTAAATATTTCCGTTTCGTTTTTTACTCGACTTGGAAATCATTATTCGGGAGGTGCATATGATTAAAGATCATCGGTGTGGATCCTGATTTCTCACTGTCATATTCGTGTAGGTAATGGTTTACGCACGCAATTTTGGAATGAAGTTTGGATTGGGGACACTCAACTTCGTGTTATGTTTCCACGAATTTATGCTTTGGAGATTAATAAAGATTGTACGGTGGTTGATAAACTGCAATTCTCGGTTACCTTTTCTCTTAGTGTTCTGTTAGAGGAGGGGTTCGAATTTGCTTCTCCAATATAGACTTTCTCTTCAATCTTGTATTGAAGGACATTGTTGTCTTAAGTATGGAGGATAGATGGGTGGGAGATTTAAATGGGGAAGGTGTTTTTGGGGTCAAAGGGTTCGCATTCTTCTGTGAATGTTTCCTTGCCGAAAGCCCATTACTGTACTCGATGGGTTAATATTATGTTCCAATCAAAAATACATGTTTTTGCTTGGTAAGGTCTTACCTGGATTCGGTTGCCTACTCGATCCAATTTACATCATCGTGGTTGTCTGTTTCTGATCTTTTATGTCCACTTTGTCCTACTGCTCAGGAAAATTTTTTTCCCTCGTAACTTATTCTTCAGTTGCAGATTGGCTGACGGATATCGTCAGGCTCGTAGCCATTGGTGGAAATCTATCATGGACCTTGGTTCATATGTCATGATTTGGCTTTAAATGGTTCAATTCATCAGATTAAGCTCTAAAGTTATAAGATTTGTGGAAGGAGTTCTGGTATATAACATGTGGAGGTATGGATGTTTCGTAATCCGTTGTCTTTCGTCGAAAGCCCTCGTAAAGATGTTATTTTTGGATACGATATTGTTTCGAGCTCTCTTCGTTGGTGCTTTACTAGATGTAATAATTTTACTTTTTAGTTGGGATAGTTGTAATGCATACTCCCTATTTGATCTCTTTGTAATTCTTTTTCTAGCTTCTTGCTAGTTAGTTTTATAATAGTTGTCGTTCTAAAAAAAATAAATCTATAACTTATTTATTTTTGTACAAACCTTCTATGTAACCTTGAAACATGTTGTTTTACATACTTATAGTTCTCCTAGCCATGTCCAAAATTATTGCCCAATATTCATGCCCTTATGATAATATATCCATTTCATTTTACAACACATGAAAATAAAATCCTAGGTGGTTGAATCAACAAGTATAACTAGTATGTAACACGTAAAAGAAATATTAAAAAGATTGAGTTTTAGATAACCTAAAGCAAGTGTTATAGGATGATGGGAAACCCAAACCAAATACTTCCCAAATCAAACCCAAATCTAAAACCTCTAGCTATCCTTGTATAACCCATGCTAGAACTAGAATATGACTCAAGCTTCCAAAATTCCGTATACCTTAGATTAATAGCCTGTGATTACTTGTAGTACTATGGTAGAAATGAAAAAAGCTATGAGCGTGTTCTTTTGTGTGTTGAATTTTCAAGCCGTGGCTGTGAGAGAGAAAGTGATCTCTGAAGTAGAGAGTTGTGTTTGCTTGATTTGCGTATCATGTGTGAAGAAGAGAGATATATGTATGTGTTATTTTTTTGGTTGAGGCACGGATGCGTAATGAGCTGTGATGGTAGTTTCACGTTTAATGCGCGTTAAATGTTCTAGATAGTGTAACTCAAGATTATATCTATGGATGATGTGTTGTTAGGGAGATTTGTAAGAAATGATCAAGGTTATAGGTTTGTGCTCATTCTGTTTCGCAAGAAGTGGTGTAGTGAGTTTGAAAGTCTAAGATGGATGGTTGGGAGGTGAATACTCGCAAAAGAGGGCTTAGACAGATATGAAGCAAATTCCCATGGATGAGATGTGTGTAATAGTTTTACATAGTATGATAGAAGATGTATTGAGTATTTGATGGAGAGAGTGTTTGATGTAGATGTAAAGATAGGGAATGAGAAGGACGGGTGTCGTGGGAGTGGGTATATAGATTGGTAGAGTTGGAGTATGAATGATATTATTAAGTATATGTTGGGGTGGAATGATGTTGGTGTTGGTGTAGAGTGGAATGTAATATCGACGGCTGTAGAAGAGGGGGTGGGTGTGCGCATATATTGGTAATGTATAAGTTTATATATATATATATATATATATATATTTGGGTATTGGGTATAATAGTGGGTATTTGTTGAAGCGTAGAAAAATTGTGGTGCTTCCGAGTATACCTAAATGTATTTAATTGCTAAACGTAAACGTTTTACGCAACCAATAAAAATAAAACATAATAAGTTGATTATTACTTTCATAATAATAATATAATGATGGCTTGACGTAAACTTTAATTCGTTTGGTGTCCGTTTACGTTAATTATTGATTTTTAGCTTACGCGATTTAACTTAACTATTAAAATTAAAAGCGAACGCGTACGAGAAAAAAATAAATAGTGAATTTAATAGCGTCGTACATTGATAAAAAAAATACGGATTGTTACAGTCCTTCCCCGTTAAATGAGCCTTGTCCTCAAGGCTCAAGTTGCGACACTTGACGAAAGTACGGGTTTAGAGAAAAAGATGCGGATATTTCTTCCGGAATAATGTTGATGAAGAGGTGTAGATTATTATTATTATTATTATTATTATTATTATTATTATTATTTTTTTCTTCTTCGCTTTAGCTTCTTCACATCCCGCTCTACGATCTCAATAGGCTCTTCGACAAATCGCAGATTTTCATCGATCTCGATCTCATCCAAAGGTACTTGAACTTAGGCCACAGCTAACATTTCTTGGGTTCAGACACATGAAACGTTAGTGTGGACACAGCCTTAGCTCCTGGGGGTAAATTTTAGTCGATAAGCCCACTGGTCAACACACTCCATGATTTAATGTTCCACATCATCGTTGGTGCTAGGCTTTTTTTCCCTTGTTTTACCAAATCGTACCACTCCCTTCCATGGAGATACCTTAAGTAACACTCGGTCTCCAACTTAGAATTCAAGAGGTTTACGCCTCTTATCAGCATAGCTTTTCTGGGCACTCCTAGCCGTTTTTAATTCTTCCTTGATTTGAACAATCTTTTCAGTCGTTTCTTGCACAAATTCTCTGGTCCAATAAGAAGACTTTCTCCAACTTCAGTCCATATTCGGGGGATCTACATTTTCGCCCGTATAGAGCCTCGAATGGTGCACACTTAATGCTCGTGTGTAACATGTTATTATAGGACAATCAATCAATGGAAGATGAGTATCACCCAACTGCACCCATAATCCATAACACAAGCTCGAGCATATCCCTCAAGCGTTTGAATAGTCGCTCACTATGCCGTCGATCTGCGGGTGGTTAAGCCGTACTCATGTCTAGTCTCGTACCCAACGCTTCCTGAAAAGCTTGCCATAAGTGTGACGTGAATCGACCATCACGGTCTGAAATGATTGATACCGGCACACCATGTCTCGCTACAATCTCATTGGTATAAATCTTTGCTAATTTCTCCGTCTTGTAGTCTTCACGAATAGGTAAAAATTAAGACGACTTGGTCTATTATCAACCAACTAACCTTATAGTATCATGCCCCACTGCTTACTTTTAGGCAACTTTGTGATAAAGTGTCCATCTTTATCTCTTTCCCATTTCACTCAGGAAATTTTGGTTGCTGGAGAGAATCCTGAGGGAGTTTGGGTGTGGTTTCTGGGGTTTCTGATGTTCGGCTTTAATCTTAGAACACGTAAGACATCTGCTAACGTACTCAGCAATGTCTCTCTTCATACCAGGCCACCAATACATTGATCTCTCAGATCATTAGTTACATCTTATCCATACGCAGGATGATGTACTGCAATATCTAGAAGTATATGAGCTTCATACATGATTCAAATTTTTTTTTTTTTTTTCCTTAAACCAACTAACTGATGGAAATCCTAGTACGATAATTAGAAGTAAATGTTCGCCTCATTTGTTGCTCAAAGTGTCTTTCTGATCCTCTTAGCCATTCTGATTGGGGCTTTGAGATCCTTTGAAAAGTCTTCGCTTTGCGCTTCCAAAATCTTAGTCTTAAGTCCAGAATGAATAGTAATACTCATATACGCAGTACTAGTCTTGGCTTGAGACTTTCTTTTCTGCTTCAAGGCATCTGCCTACAACGTCTCGCCTTGGCCCGGGTTGTAATTGGATCTATAATCGTAGTTCACTGAGTAGCTCGATCTACCGCCTTTGGCGCATATTTAATCCTTCTGGTCAAATATGTATGGAGACTCTGCGTGGTCAGTTTAAGATAACAATTTTCATACACCATAAAGTTAATGTCTCCAGATTTTAAGAGCGAAACGACCAACGCATGCGAACACGACTGCTCCCAACTCTAAGTCGTGGGTAGTATAATTCTTCTCATGTATTTTCAATTGTCTTGATGCATACGTTATCACCTTACCTCGCTGCATCAACACACACCTAAACCCTTAGTTTGGCGCATCACAATAGACCACGAAATCGTTTGGTCCATCAGGGAGTGCTAACACAGGAACATTGCATAACTTCTCCTTTAAAATACGAAAAGATTCTTCTTGCTCATCGCCCCACACATATGTCTTATTCTTCTGAGTCAATAGGGTGAGAGGCTTTGTGATCTTGGAGAAATTTTCAATAAACCTTCGGTAGTAACCCGCCAATCCTAAAAATGAACGGATCTCAGTTGGTGACTCAGGGGTCTTCCAGTTCTTAACTGACTCAACCTTGCTAGGATTCATGTGGATACCATCTCGGTTGACCACGTGACCTAAGAACTAGACTTCTTTTAACCAAAATTCACACTTAGAAAGTTTTGTATACAACTTCTCTTTCTTGAGTATGCCTAAAATCGTCTTCAAGTGATCTTCATGCTCTTTTTCTGACTTTGAATAGATAAGGATGTCGTCGATGAACACAATTACGAATTTGTCCAAATACGGCTTACAGACGCGGTTCATTAAGTCCATGAATATTGCTAGTGCGTTCGTCAGTCCAAATGGCATGACTGTGAATTCAAAGTGCCCATAACGTGTTCTAAATGCGGTCTTCGGTATGTCTTCTTCCCGAACTCTTAACTGATGATATCCCGAACGGAGATCTATTTTGGCGAAACAACACGCGCCCTGTAATTGGTCAAACAAATCATCAATCCTGGGTAGGGGGTAACAGTTCTTAATAGTCAACTTATTTAGCTCTCTGTAATCAATACACATTCTAAAGGCACCGCCTTTCTTTTTGACAAACAGCACAGGAGTTCCCCATGGTGAATGACTTGTCCTAATAAAACCCTTCTCCTGAAGCTCTTTAAGCTGGTTCGACAATTCTATCATTTCTAAAGGGGCTAATCGGTATGGCGACTTCACAACTGGCAACGCGCCTGGAATCAAGTCGATGCGAAATTCTATCTCCCGCACAGGAGGTAAACCTGACAGATCATCTGAAAATACCTCAGGGAAGTCACAGACAATACAGATGTCTTAAGGCTTCTTCTCATCAGCCTTGATACACGAAAGAAGTCTCAGATCTTTTTCTGGCCTCTCGCCTTAAACTTCGAGAATCTCGCCACTCGGAAGAGGAATACGGACAATCTTTTCATAACAATCTATAACGGCTCGGTGGTATGGCAACCAATCCATTCCAACAATAATATCAAAACTACCTAGTCGGGTTGGTAACAAATCTATTTTGAACACGTGATTAATCAAGACTAAGGTGCAACCACGTAAAATGGTGTTGGTACTAACCATCTTCCCATCCGCTAACTCTACTTCGTAACTAGTGTTTAAAGCAGCCGGGGCAATATCAATATAAGGAGTAAACGCAGAAGACACAAAACTCTTCTCAGCACCAGAATCAAATAAAATACAAGCGTAGTGATCATTAAGGAAAAACGTACCCGTAACCACATTTGGATTCTGATGTGGATTTTCAACCACCACATAGGCTCTCGCACGAGCTCTCTCGTTCTGCTGGTTCCTTCCCTTTGGACACCTGTTCTTGTAGTGCCCTTTTTTACCACACCCAAAACAAACCACATTCTGTAGAGGGGTAACATCTGCACCTGGAAGTCTGACCCTACAATCCTTCTCTTGATGTCCAGTTCTTTGGTACCTCTAACACTTTGAAGGGCATTGACCATTGTGATGTGAATTGTAATGGTTTCACTTTGGTAAATGTCTAACATATCCCCTAATCCGTCAGCTGAGGGTTTAGCAACATAGGGCTCAGGTATGCTTCTTTGCCTTGCAGTTTTGTTGTTGGTGATAGTTGTTGGGTTATCTGATTTCGTTGTTGTATGTGATTGGGGGTTTAATTTTTGTTGGTTGTTTTCTTGAAGCTCTTCCAGTTCCTTATTTATTCTCCCCAATTTCTCAACTCAACCCAGAACGCTTTGCCTCGAACCTAGTTCAACGAGCCATAGTTGAATGCATCGTGCAGAGTGGTGGGTTTTAGAAGAAGTAATATTCCCTTTGATTCTTTCAGGAAAACCTAATGTGTAACCTTTAAACCTTTTTCTTCTTGTAGGCACCAAATTGAGGACACATTAAAGCCACTCATGGAAACAGATTGCTATACAGCCTCAATATCATCTCTTCCTTCAGAGCCAAAGTCCTAATTCTATGCTCCATCCTTTGGATCTCAATTGCTGTGCAGTTATTCTGTATTCATCATGGTCTGATTCACATTTCAAGGAATACTATAGCAGTACCAGTACCCAAGGAGTGGCACATTTCGTTCCATAAAGTTAAAGCACGACCCCTTAAAATTACTATAGCAAACATTCAAACTTATACCCTTCTGCCACACATGCTAATTTCAAACACCTGCTCTATCTTTTCAATCCAACACCTTAAACCAACTACACCCTCTGTTCCATTAAAAGGATGAGGTTTTCTGTTCATAAAAGTCTTGTGCGAACAGCCCTGCACATTTCTAGATCCTCCAGCATTAGCTGGGTTAGGTCGGTTTCGTTCATGCTCGGCAATGGCTTCGGCCACTCGTCGAGCATAAGTTTTTTCATAGCAAATACTCTTTTCGACCTTCCTTTGTTAGAGGATATCCTCCTCCTTAATCTCTTGCGCATAGGTTCTTCAACGAACAACACAAAGAAGCGAAAATTTGGTAAGAATTTGTAAAGTAATGTTGAAGTTGAGTTACATGACAACCATGGATAAAATGAGATAAGAGGAAAGATCTAAAAATCAGAGGTTACTTTCAACAATCAGTATGCAATTCTATTAATGAATTCCACCTAGCAACAAGATTACATTCACAATGATAAGATTTCAAGAAATAGAAATAAAAGAATGAGGTAACCACCAGTGGCAACCATAAGATATTCATTGAGCCATAGTGTTTCCATTACAATCCGGATAATCGTTTTTAATCAGACTGCGATAGAAATACAAAAGAGAACAAAATTACACCCAGCAGTATAATATCACTAAACTGCTACTATCATTAGTGAAAGAATAGACAAAGGATAACTAGTTTAGGAAGTACAAAATAACGGAGTACTAAACTAAACATCGGTCCCTAGTTACCTACTAGAAAAAATTTGTCATTAGGGTTGCTATATGGCCAATATATTTGCTAATCACTGTTAGCAACAAGTTAAGTCACGAGATAGTGCCGTTAATACCATATTGCCCTTTTTAAATTGTTAGTGTGTGACATTGTTGCTAGAACCTTGAAATTTAAAAATGCAAGTTGTGAGTCCTTGCTTAAAACGTAGCAGCCTAGTAGCAATAGTTATCGTACTCAATTACCATATATTGATCATTCCTATTCAGTTCGTTGTATTGATCGACTAACAACATATTATGGAGTTATTGTGTGTGATGGTATCAAAACTATAACTAAACAAACCAAAACCAAATATACTCCAATATAAGAAAGCATTAGTTGGCATAGATTACCAACTAACAATTACATAATCAATACAAGATCATATTATTATCAAAGTGATAATAACCAAACGATTACAGGGAGAGTAAATAGAAGATCAAGATGATCTCAATCGAACGATTACACACACATAGAGAGAGATATAACAATTTTAGAGAGAAAAAGAGATAGACAGAGTTATCAAACTCTAAAGAGGGTGATAACAATATATAGGGGACTTGGGAATCAACACAACTTTCAAATATAGCCCTTCGAGATATAAGTCTTTGAAACTTCAAGCCTTGAACTCCACAACCAGTTATAAGCAAGAATCCGCATGTCTAGCTTCAGTCCCTCAACTTATAAGCTGCAAAATAGAACAAAAACTAGAAACCAAAGAATGCGTACACCTTATTTATAAGCTGTTTAGACCAGATTATAAGCTTATTTTAGCTTATTTGAACATTCCTCCTTAATCTGATTACTAAACAGATCAAACATCCCCAATTTTTGACATAGAAACTTATGTTGATACACAGGAAGATGCTTTGTAAGAATGTCTGCAATTTGGTTTGAAGAACAAATTTTTTGTATTCAAAACCACTTTTGCAGATTTTTCTCTAATAAAATAAACATCTATCTCAAAGTGTTTAGACCTTTCATGAAAAACAAGATTAACAGCAAGTTGAAATGCAGACATATTATCATTGATAGCCGTTAAAATATTCATCATTTTAATATCAAAATTCTAATAATTATGGCATAATAAATGACAAAAATGTGAATTTTAAGTTCATATACCGTTTAAATTTGTAATTTATTATTGTAGGTACGGAACGTGAACATTTGAGCAAAAGTACAAGATTCTGAGCATTTATTGAAGACCAGAAGAAAAGCCCGAAAACTTAAGCCCATTGAGCCTGAAATTCTAGGCCAAACAAGCCTAGCCGAACCCACAAATAAAGCCTAACTAAGAAGCCCATGAAAAGCCTAAAAGACCTATTAGGTGGCGTCAAAAATGGGACATTGCATTTTTACCAAGTATTTTAGCTAGTGGTCCCATTTATGATGCATATATCCGATGCTATATTAGGCTATGCACTATGGAGGGAGGACCGAGTCGGTTGTCCGACTAGGGTGTCGGTCACCACCATAGTGAGAAAGTCAGTCATTGTCGGTCGCCGAGGAATTGTAGTCGTGAACTCGACTGTTTTCGAGGAGGGTAAAAAGGCAACAAAATCTGGTTTTCTTATTTTATATAAAAAACTTTTTAATTTTTTAATTTTTTTAATTTAACACTATAAATACCCACTCATTTCATCATTTTTTTCACACATTCAAACAACAATTTAAAATACTTCTCCCAATTAAAAAACTCACCATGTTTAGCAAGAATAAGAAAACTCCCAAATCAAAAACTCCAAATTCCCGACTTCAACAAAGTGTTTCGCATTTAACACCGGATCCGAATTTTCAATTATCTGGTGTTTCACCACCCATCCGCTTTCGATCCCCTGGTTTTGAATATCATTCACAATTACCACAACCACCACAACCACCACAAAATAATATGTTTTATCAAAATCGTCCATTCCATCCTCCGTATAACAACCAAAATGCTTTTTACCAATCACAAACTAGGTTGTATCGTCCTACTATGGTATCATCGTCTTCCCAAGCAAATCAACCTTATTCTTCAGTTAATCGTATCAATCTTGATATGGATTTTGAGTAGTTAATGTTTAGTCAAGAGTATTCCCCGAGCCAAGATTATTCTATGGGTCACGATTCGGCTCACGGTTCGGCTCCAGTTAACGACGACGAAGAAGAAGACTCTCTTATCGAAGAGGTGTCATCCGTCAAACCTAAGAAGCCCTCGAGACGTGCAGCAAGGGCCAAGAAGAATGATCTCAAGGAGCCGCCAAAAGAGTGGATAGTGGAGGAAGAGATCGCGTTGTGCCAAGCTTGGTGCGATGTATCAGAAAATAATATTGTAGGAAACAATATGAAGACTAAGGGTTTTGGGATGCGGTTATTACGTACTTTGAAAAGGAAACTGGTTCATCAAGAGGCTATGACTCGATCCTTAGCAAATGGAAAAATAGGGTTCGCCCTAAAATTGGTGCTTTTTGCGCTATCATCAATAATGTTGAAGATAATCACGAAAGTGGTTCAAATGACCTCGATGTGTTCCAAAAAGCGTGTGCAGAATACAAAATGATTTACAAGCAAGACTTTACGTTGGAGCATTGTTATAACATTTTAAAAGATCACCAAGGTTGGTTAGACATTGAGATGCCTTCTTTTACAACAATGCAAAGGGGCGAAAAAAGTCCAAGACTTCTGAAACCACCTCGGGGTCAGGTTGTTTTAATTTGAATAATAAAGCGGATGAGCCTGTGGAAGAGTCACGAAGTACGATCACTGGGTCGTGACCAATCAAAGGCCAAGAAGAAATCAGCTGCCTCTTCTCGTGAAAAATCTTCTTCATTTGTTGATTTGGTAGCCGACAAATTCTTAAACATTAAAAAAGAAAAACGGAACAAGAGGGAGGAGCAACAACAATCCTATATCCAGTTGAAGAATCAGGAGTTGAATATCCAGGAGGCCGAGCGTTGGGAAGCTGCAGAGTTGAAAAGAGAGAAAATTGCAATTCAGCGTCGAACGCTTGAATTAGCTGAAAGAGAGAAACGGGACAGAGACATCTTATTCTATAATACAGAAATCAATTCCTCTTTGCCCGCAATACAACAACAGAAGCTGCAGAAGATGAAAGACGAAATCAGGGAGCGATATAACTTAGATTATTAGTCTAAGTTTTTAATTATTATTATCATGTTATTTTTATGTAATGTTTTTATATTCTTGTAATGTTTTTATATTCTTGTAATGTTTTTATATTTATGTAATGTTTTTATTTTTAATGAAATTTAATTTTGTTGTTAAAAACTTTGAAAAAAAATGAAGGTCGCCTTATAGTGACAAAAAGTCGCCTATAAGTCGCCGGAGAGAAAAAGCTAATATGACAGGGTAAAATTTAGGTCGCAGTAGGTCATTGTAGTGCATAGCCTTATGGACCTCCTGATCCGACACGCACCAGATTGCTACACGTATCCAAATCAATGGCCAAAGTATTTTTAGACATTAGGGTTTGGTGCCTATAAAGGCAATACCAATTCATTATAGGGAATCATCTTTTCTTTGTCTTAGTTAATAGCCGTCATGTTTTTAATATAGTTTTCAATTTTTACTCTTTCATTGTAGTGAGTTATTTTAATATACCTTGTTTTTCTTCTCTGATCTTAAAGTGAAACGAAACATTTCTTCTTCTTTGTATTTTTAAATCTGAATTCTATAGAGTAGTTATATTTCTTCTTTGTTTAGTTACGTATATTTTGTCGACTACGTCATCTTATTTTTAAGATCTTGTTTAACCTATTACGTAGAAAGTTTTGTTTCAAAAATATAGTCACATGAGTCATTTAATTATCTTTATCAAATAAGCACTTGTTAGCTTATTTGTAGCTTATTAAATGCTTATTTTCTTTTAAAAAATTAAAATTAGTTTTCTTTTCATAATTTTTTTATCTTTTTACTTTTAAAAGTTTCTAGCATTGTAAGAACTTATTAGCTTATTAGCTTTTTAGGTACTTATTTATAGCTTATTAGACTAGTTTTAGCTATAAAGTTTAAACCTTTAAGCTTACAAACTAGTTTCTATTTATAAAGTTCTTATTTTTTTTCTAAAGTGGCTAGCTTTTTAAGTGCTTATTAGCTTTTTAGCTTATTAAGTACTTATTTATAGCTTTTTAGACTAGTTTTAATTATAAAGTTTCAACCTTTAAGCTTAAAAACTAGTTTTTATTTATAAAGATTCAATATTTAATCTTATAAACTAGTTTTTAGGCATAAAGTTTTGAACTTTACTTCTTAAAATTATTTTTAAAACATACTTGCGGATACGGGATACTCTTGCATCATTTCTTAGCTATTACCGGGTTTTATCTTCTTTCTTTCTTATTTAGTTTATAGTTTGTTGCTCTATATATTATTGTTGATTGCTTGTCATGATTAGCTTAGTATTATATATTGTTGTTATTAGTGTAATCGTTATTATGTGCGAGTAGACTTTTATATGTTTGTTTAGAGATAGTGGTTAGAATATTGTGATTGAAATTTGGAATTTGTTGTTGGTGATATTAGTTGGTAGTTTAGGTTAGAATATCGACTAGAGGTTAGGATAGGCATATTTTGGTATCGGATAGTATTTGCGGATTTGTGTGGGGTTTGACCAAAATTTCATGGACAGTTCACCTAGACGATTTTGGTGCCTTACTTTTGAAAGGGAACCCTAACTCAAAGTAAGGTGAGTAAAATTCGAATCAAATCCGAAATACTACCCGTTACTACAATACGCCTAAACTAACCTAGTAAACCGTTAACGGGAGACATCTAACCTATTGTAACACCCCAAATAGGGTCGCAATGGAATAAGGGCCTGAGAGTGTTACTTCATAGATCAATAGCACAAGATATGAGAAAGACCTCTATATCTGTCGTTTGAAAATGATACATTGGATTTAATAAACTTCTTTGTTACATAAGCCCAAAGCTTAACTTGTTCATCCTTGTAATTGTAAAAGATTTTAATACATAACAAATACTCCAAAAAATAATGCACTTAAATCTTCATGTAATATGACTCTTAAAATGATGGCCACCAATGTATCCTTGTTCTTGTACCTTATTGACCTAAGAAAAACATGTTTTAAAACGTTAACATAAAGTTGATGAATTCACAAGTTTAAGTAATGTATAAAGTAGGACCACAAGATTTTAAAGTGTAAGACATGTAACACATACAATATCTCAAAATGTAATTACGAAATGCACTAAGCTCATGACACTGAAGCTACAACTTGTATATGTACAATTTAATGCCAATAATGTGCCTGTGTAGATGTTCAACTCGCAACATCCAAAGTCCGACATGGTACACGTTCGTTGTTTCGGTATCGCCA
>BQNB010125802.1:0-19706 GCA_026074375.1 Tanacetum coccineum | reverse complement strand
GTTGATTTCTCTTGTAAAAGATGGTAGGGATTAACAAGGATTAATGTAGGAGTGTTTTAAGATTGATTGAAGAAATTTTTTAGTGGTGATTGGTGTTGGATGGTGGTGGTTCGTCGAAGCCAAAGAGAAGGGAGGAGCAAGAAAAACAACTTTTCCTAAATTATGAATTGTGTGTGTTTGTTGTGTTATTTAAACAAGGAAATAAAAAAATAAAAGGAGTGTTTGGTTTAATGTTTTGTAGGAGTAAAAAGGGTACCGTCCCGGTGCTCAATTCGCCTTATATGCCGTTGGTTTGCGACGGTCGATACACATTCAGAAAATTCCGTATAACATCTTATGGGTCGAAAGAGGTTCAAATAGCCATTTGTACAACAGCAATAATGATAGCGATTTGAAGAGTAAAAACAATAAATGATTCATACGGATATATATTACTTGCTAGAAGAGATGTACACCATGTCGGATACACATTTGGAAACAATCGAATGAACAATTTACGAACTGAAAGAAGTCTAAAGACTCATTCGTATGAAGGTTAATATGATAATGATTAGATGAACAAAGAAAAGGAATTACTCATACAAACGGATTACGAATCGAAGAAAGGTTGTTCGTACAAATGCCATACACTTAAGCCCACTCATTTACAAATCGTTATTTACATCCAAAGGCGTCCCAATCCATGTAAATAAGACTTAGAAATTTATGGTTCGGCGATTTATAATTTCCTTATTCAAATGAAGAGGCGTCCCAATTCATTTCAATAAGATAATTATAAATTAGCATACTTAAGCATTGTCACAACAAAACACGAGATCAAAACAATGTTACGTTTAAAAGAAGGAGTCCCCTTGGTGGCATGATTCTTCAAAATCATAAGAAGAAACGAGGAGAATAATGAGACGTTATCCATTCGCGTTCCAAAGGTAAGTGCCAAAAGACAGCAGATCCAAGGCGTTAAAGTCGTACTCCCACCAACTGGAAGACTTCAAAATGATGGATTACGAAACCACATACGTGATTCAAAAGCATAGGAAGAGTGTTCAAACTCGGAGTCGAATAGTAAAATAATAAGTGGAATTGACAAACTACACCGAATTTCAATGTCATCACAAGGAAATAAAGTAAAGTCGTATAAATGTTCAAAGTTAGTCGTAAGAGATCAAAAAGAAAGTAGCCCATATGTATAGGTATCCTTATGTAATACCAGTATCAATGCTTAAGGGAGTAAATGATAAATCAGGAAGTACTCAATAATCGGAGTGATCAATATTTATATATCGGGCCGATATAAGGTCAATTGTAAGACGTCATAAGATAGACGTAAAAGGGCAAAATCATAGCCAAGTGTTAAATACTCATTATCCACGTAATAGTAGTAAAGATGCAAAAGAGAGCTTATAAGGGATCAGGGAGCATGCGCGCGTGGATATCGGACAACGATGAAAGGCTCCTAATTTTTTTCGAAAACAGTTATAGTCCATGTTTGGAAAACGACCCAGTTCACTATAACTTGAGCTCTGATACCACAACGCAGCGGAATACCACTTGGGGTGCTACTTCATAGCATAAAGTACAAGTTACAGAAAACGACTCTAAGTGAGACGTTTTGAAAAGTCAACCATTCGATAATTTTTAAAAAATATCAGAGTAACAACAGGTCCTATTTGTAATTTAATAGAAAATATTTTTAAAACGTGTATCGAATAGTGCTCGAATCATAAAGCCTTCAAAAATATATATATCCGCGCGACTCGAATGCTCCCAATGCTTAGCTAGCAATATGATAACCTGAGAAAATACATGCAAAAACGTCAACAATAATGTTGGTGAATTCATAGATTTAAGTAAAACCAGTATTGAAATAATTCAAGTAATTTTTCAGTAAGAAAAGTAGCGTTACCATTTCAATGTATTATTTTCGAAATCCAAGTAGTGATTCAATAAATCAAGTAATGTTTAGTAGTGGACCACATGATTTAAGTAATAGTAGACTACGAAACAAATTCAGTAATCCAAAACATGTATTATTGCGCTAAGCTCATGACCCCGAAACCTTAATTGTTAGTGCCCTTACAGTATATAGGATGTATGCCAAAACACCCTAAGTGTCCTTAACATGTTAAATGCACCATGGCCAACTTGTGACCAGAAATTCCAAGTGGGGATTGTCAATCCCGATAGATCTACCCACAACATTCGCGCTTACTACACTAGTAATTAATGGTTCATGATAAAAATGGACTTAGTTGGCATTGTGGTAACTTAGGCAATAATATTCAGGCATAAATCTGGATAGAATACAATTTGTAAAACACTTGTGTCCAAAAATAAAATAAGTAATGTGTTCAAAACTCACGGTTCCATATATAGGTATTCAATGATCTCAAATCATGTAGTAAGCAAATCAAGCTTTGGCAAAAATAGTCATGTAACGCTTATGTAGTAGAAATCAATAAATTTACTTAGTAAAACGAGCATATATTCTCACCCCGAAAACAGTTTATGAAAACAATTAAAAGAGAAAAGGTGGGGCTATGAACTTACAGTAAGCAGAAGTATCGGATAAGAGAATTACAATGAACGAACAATGATGACAACGATGCGAACATCATGATCACCAATAAAGAAACGAAGTCGAGAGATCCGATCCGCGACCTAAATTAATGGCGCGCTTCAACCGCGACCTATAATAATGGTGAGTGTATTAAAAGAATATATCTTATAAGAAAATTGCATAAATTGCACATATAAATACATATGTATGATTTCTACATATGTATAATGTTATACCATAGAATCCATGTGCTCACCTTAACTTCTTAGTAATGCATTCTAAGTTTTCTGATTTTGTCCAATTTTCCTAGTCACTTGACAACCTTTGAAGAAATACGAAACGACCTCAAATGCCTTCCATACTCAATTTCTAACAACCTCAATGTGTTAATAACCTACTGTATTTTTTCTTTAAAATGTTTGACAAGTCTAACTATTTTTTAAAAATTCGACGACTCGAAGTGTCCGAAAAATGACATGCTGCAACCACCTAAAAGTTTCACTTGATCAGACCCATTTAGACCCTTTAATAAAATCTAGAAAAATTCTGGAAAATCATATATATCATGAACTTGCTACAGTAGCAATTTCATTAATTAAAAGATGTTTTGATATGTCTGCTACCCTTACAAACACAACCCAGAAAACTGCCCCTAAACGCAGATTTGATAATGAATCTCGTAAAATCATTTTGACTGTCTTTCACTTACTGAAAATTGACGAAACCACTTTTGTTGAAAAGTAGACCCTCTGTAGTTATTTTTAGGGTCAAGAAATCAATAAAATTTATCCGAATGACAGAGTTATGACTCACAAAACGACTCAAAAATCTGCCCAGTTTCTTATTCGATTTTAGACACAACCGAAAGCTTAATTATGACTTATTTGTTATAAAATAGTTCTCGTTATAATATTTCAAGTTCAAACGGTTTCTACTACGCCAAAGGATCATTCTTAATTTTTTTTACCAAGTTGACTTTTTAAAATATATGTTTTTTTCTAAGTTTGAATTATCAAAGATGACACGTCAAAATGCGTTATTATTTATGGGGTATACTAGCGTTTGACATAAAATGACATTCCGGACAACTTTTCAGTTATACCCGAGATTCAAAACTAGACTGAACATGATGAAAATACTCTTACAAAATTCTGCACAAACCGTATTTTTTCTTAAAAAATGTAGTATCTATTTCTAAGCTTTTTGTCCCGTTAATATGCGTTTTTGGACTTGGATATTCACGAAAAAAGTAAAACGACATTTTAAACAACTTTTTAGTTTTACCTGAGACCCGAAACGACACAAAAAATGACGAAAATGCCCATTTCTTAAATCTGCAGCAAACTTATACCTTTAAAATGGTGCAGAATTTAATTTACCCATTTTCTAAACTTCAAATTGCTCTAAAAACTTCATTTTTGAGAATTACGGAACCCACGATATATCAAATCGAAGCTAGGGACGACCTTTATCATATTCTTAAGCCTAAAATCAGATTAAAAATATTTTTGACTCCTGAAATCGACACGCAAACTTTCTACAGTAAAAATGACACTTAAAAACTCCGCCAAACGCTATTTTTCGCACCCAACAAGCTTCAAAATACACCTAGCTAACTTATCTCCGTCCACAAACATTTTTAATCAATAATCCAACCTCAATACACAACATGCACAATGATCCATGGATTCTAAGTATAATTTTATACACATGCAAACCTAATAAAAATTAATCAATACAAGTATGTAAAGAAACTACTTACAATAGTGTAGGATCAAAGAAAAAAATCAATGACACAAACCCTCTTGGGTTTTGCCCTATGCCGAAACCAAACACACCACAAAAAATCAAAACCCTCACTTGATTTTATAACTAAAAGTCTTGCATAATCACTTGAAATTAAACCCTTATAACTCTAATTATACCCAAAATCAATGAAACCCTTCAAAATCAAAATCTTCAAAAATTTAAGAACTTAAGGAAAATTTTGCATGGTTGATTTCTCTTGTAAAAGATGGTAGGGATTAACAAGGATTGATGTAGAAGTGTTTTAAGATTGATTGAAGAAATTTTTTGGTGGTGATTGGTGTTGGATGGTGGTGGTTCGTCAAAGCCAGAGAGAAGGGAGGAGCAGGAAAAATAATTTTTCCTAAATTATGAATTGTGTATGTTTGTTGTGTTATTTAAACAAGGAAATAAATATCCAACACAGGACTCGCAAATAATTAAAACTGACGATTCTCACCAAATCGGCTAACAAGTAAAACACAAAATTTTATTCAAAAGCAAAAATAGAAACAGAGTCAAGATTTAATATTGACCGTAAAATACGAGATGTTACACTAAGCTCAATAAACTATTGGTAAAGATAGTCAATATTTGTGATCCTATAATTCTAGATATATAAGTTGCAATATGGAGAGTTATTCCGAACTCTTAGCCTACGCCCAAACAACACTGAAGTTGTAGTGCATTAAATATGTAGGACTAGACCTAGTTAAATGATAGATCGCATACTTAAACATGTAAACAAGTATAAATTGATAAACATAATCAACAATCGACGATAAATTAAGCAATCGATATAAACAAACCAAACATTAAACCTTTATAAACACGGCTGATACCTAAAGGCATCAGCCGATAGTCATTGTAAAAATACACACTGTTTCATATATGAACGATTAAAGAAAAGAAACCTTAACCGAACGCGTATTTGGTTGCGCGAAGATTACAAGAGTTTTCTTATGATCTTGAGGCTCTTTTATGACCTTTTGTGCTCTTCTAAACGTTTGATAGTCGACTTAATGGTTTAGGGATTCACTTGCATACCTAGAACTGAGTTTAGGGTCTTCTATTTATAGAGCTTGGAAACAGGTCGATACGCCGTATCAGGCGATGTGGGATACGACGTATTGGGGATTTCTTGGAGTAAGGACCACGTTTGATATCTTTTAGAATCTTCTTGTGTTTAATAAACCTTAGATACAGCGTATAGAGGCTCCTGGATAAGGCGTATAGGTCTTTGATTTTCGTGGTTTCTTGTGAAGTGCTTCTTGATGGATACGGCGTATTGAGGTAAAACCGGTTGGTTTTCGTTGACCAAAGTATTATATACGGCGTATCATTGATGTGGATACGGCGTATTCTTCAAAGTCAGGCAATGGTCTTTTGATTCGTCAAAGTCTTGGATACGTCGTATAGGTCTAGAATAATACGGCGTATTGGCTGTCAGATCAGTAGACTTTCTCGAACTCTTCATTTAAGCTCTAAAATGCGTGCCTTTTAGCTAATATTCACAAAGTAGTCCATAATTACTTTCATTCTCAAATACAAATGATTAAGTAACGATTGTTGCAATAATTATAGAAAATGGGTATATACATGGGATAAATGATGCTATAAAAGTGATGTTATTTGATGTCATCAGAATGCTAACTATACTGCTTGCACTTTGCTATTGTAATGCACTATTGTCCTACTTAAATGATGGCATAACAACTGGGTTTATACTCTAAACCTACGAGCTCATCAACTTTATGTTGACTTTTTCGAGTATCATTTTAAGGTTGTCAACATTTACAAACCGAGGGTACTTAAACCAAAGTTGTCAAATTGCCAAGATGTTTTTCTAAAGACAAGTGTTTACTCCTATCCAAGATTGTATTTTACGAAACTGTGTAAACCAAATTCTTGTAATAAGTTATGGTGTAATCTACTATCTTATGCTATGTCTCCGAAATGTCGCACCTCGTGTTTCCACCTTAGACGGGGTGTGACAATTAATGGCTTAAGTTTTATGGTGATTACATACGATGGATTTTTGCTGTCATGGTTTATATTTTTCCATTGAGCTTTGGTGCAAGTATTGTGAATAAATAAGTTGTTAATTCTATGTATATCTTTGATGGTCAAATAATAAAGTTGGGGCGTTACACGTATTGCAGGAACAATGCGAACGATAGCCATTCTTAAAGAATTAAAGAATGTATTTTTAATGGTCAAATAACAAAGTTGGTACGCTCAATTTTTTCCAAAAAACATGCTCGTTGCAACGCACAGGTATGAAGTTATACGGTGCTTCACATAAGTAAAAGTTCAATTTTTCTCAAAAAAACAAGTCTGGTGCAACGCACGAGTATCAACGCCTCGTTGTGTGTTAAATGTTAGTGCTTTAAAAGGTATTTATAGGGTTTTTAAAAAGTAAAAAAGTGTTATGAAGAATTAATAATATGGCTATCCATATACCTTAACTCATAACATTTGATCCTTTGTATTCCCTTAATTTTGATTGTACTAAATGCATGGCATATAAGAGCTTTATTAATTAAGGCTAATTTTGAAGTTTGAAATCTCAATGAAATACATATGTTTTGATTCTCTCTACTTTTTTTCATACATCTGTTATCTATTTGTTCAGGCCCGAATATCAACAAGGGCAAGTTGGGCAACAACTCAGGGCCATGATTTTAGAGGGGCACTAAAGTCCATGTCCAATACATATGTGCATAATAGGTTTTTCACAACCTAATTTTATCGTTTTGTATTTAGAGGTCTTCTAGTTACTTGCTGATTTGTAAAGTTATTCAAAGTATATTCACTTATCAAATAACTGTTTTGTATCATTTTGGTTGAAACATGAAGTTATTGAAGTTTGCTTATTGGGAATTGTTCCTAAGTTGCTAGTTATTGAAGTTTACAATTCAATAACTTCATGAAGTTATAACATGCCCTTTATGCTTCACATAAGTAAACTTCAACGTACTAGTCTTGATCAACTTTTTTACAATACAATTTTGCTTGTATAAAGGGCATCTTCTTTTTAGCTATGCTCAGGGCCATCGAAATTAACGAGATAGCCTTGTCTGTGTTGCTATTAGGTTGTTGTTTCATAATACGTTATCAGCACGAAAACTCAACAAAAGCTAAATGCATATCGACCATTATAAGCCTTAATGCATGGAGAGTTGATCCGGTATTTAAGTACGTTTGATCTCAAGAAGTAAATTATAAGCCTTAATTGAATATTGAATATGCCATGCTTGTTGACTCATCGTATTCTCATCATTTGTATAATCAAATGTAAGAATTGATGCATTATCACTAAACATAAAATATTGATAAACTAAAAATATATATTTGCTTTATGCTAGGTTTGTTTATAAGTTTTATTTCAAATGTGTTTTTAATCATAGTTCACCATTTCAAGATTTAATTATTGCTATTAATATTTGTTATAATTAACGGTCACTACAATTCTTATATGCTTATTGTTTTATTCGAATAAAAATTAGCGAATAAGATGTTATCTTCCATTACTGTAGCTCAATTGCTAAAACATAATTAATTAACAAAAAGGGCTTTTTGTTGTAAATATTATAGGCGTATCTATATTTATCATTATCTTATTAGTCCATTAATATATTAGGGTTTCACATGTATTTATCTACCTTATAAATACTACACTACTGTAACTTCTTATGATTACATGAATAATAAGAATTCTCTCCTCTCATTCTTGTATTCTTATTCTTCTTTAGATCTCTTGTTCTTTACATTCATAACACGTTATCAGCACGAAAGCTTTATGAATTAATTATAGAGATGTGAGTAGCCATGTGAAGGAGGAAACCAATTTGATTGTTGCTAAACTTTTATTGTTCGATTCTAAATAAAAAAATCATGCGCCGTCAATATCACATAACATAATTATAGATCTGGAATCATGAGGTAATCTTTAGTCTTCAACTATTTATTTTTGATTAGATTAATTAAACTTAATTAAATTGCATTAAAAAAAGTAATTAATTATATAACAAATTCGATACCTTTATTAGTTACGTAAAATATGGAATGATATATACATGTATCCCTACATCATCAGTGTATATATGTGGATTGTCATTATAAGTTATCACTTTATATGGTTCATAGAATACATTTATTTTTGGTGATTAAGTCGGTCCATGATTTCATAAATTATTATTTATATCAAACTTACATAATTTATATGTTAAAAGTCTAATAAAAAATCAATTCTAATCTTATATAACCATAAAGTAATACGATTATATATGGTAACGCTAAGGTAATCGATGTCGCTATTAATGGCTATGAACACGTTAACGCGAAAGTATTATAAACGTCTTTGTTACTGCATTACTTTTATGGTTGATATACTATGTCATATGAGATTTATTAAATATTATATGTGTATTATAAAATTACTATACATGATATTTTTTAACTTTGATTTTGTATTTGTTTGTATTGGAGATTACACTGTAACCATTGATATCGCTCATAATGGTGATGATTAGTAAATGGGGGATTATTTGATTAATCTCATAAAACCTTATGTATCCGTAGAGTTGAATCAAGAGAAAATAGAGTTATTATTACTTTCTCCTCTAAATTAAACTCTTTTTGTAATTTACAAGAACCTTCTATTATGATTACATAAAAAGAATTAAATAATACAACATTGTATTATGTTTCATATAAGGTTCTAAAGATCTATTAACCTCATGTTATATTATATTTATTCATTATAAAACCTATGTTTTATTACAAAAATATAATTAAAATAAACCTCAAGTTATTGTTATTTCTTTTAAAGAACCTCAAGTTTTTTGTGATTCGTTTAGATGAATCACGTAACATGGCCTCATAGTCATTGTTATCATGTATTTTCTTTTAAAGAACCTCAAGTTCTTTGTTATTCGGTTTTAGATGAATCACGATAACATGATCTCATAGTTATTGTTATCATTATTTTCTTCTATGAACCTTAAGATATGAATATAATAGGTTAGAGAACCTAAACTTTTACTATGATTCCCTCAAGAGAATCAATAACATAACCCCAAGTTATCTTACAATCTTATTTTTGAACCTCACGTTCATATTTTACATTGACTCTTAAAAAAGAATCAAAATAACATAACCTTATGTTATGATTGTAATATTCTATTTTAAAAAAAGGATAAGAACCTCAAGTTCAATCATGGTTCTCTCAAAATAAATAAAATATCATAATCTTAAGTTATGATTATAATATTCTATATGATTTCTTTAAGAGAATCAGACAACATTATCTCATATTATGTTAAAGAAAAGAAACAGTTAGAACCTCAAGTTCTAACATGATTCTATCAATATAATCAATAACATAACCCAATGTTATGCTAAAAAATGTATATATAGAACCTCAAGTTTTATGATTCCTTCATTATAATCAAATAACATAATCTTATGTTGATGTAATAGAACCTCAAGTTCTATTGTTATTATTTTCATTTTTAGTATTTATTTATGTTTAATTGATCTTTATGCATTTTTTTCTTTTCCTGCTTAAACATAATCTCGATTTATTGTTTATGGTACCAGCTTGACCTAATAGGGCGGGCACATTTTCAACCCAAAAGCTTCTTGCAGAATTTCTCCGTAACTGAATTCCAAAGTTCATCTCTTCATCTTCCAAGCATACCAAAATGAACCGAAACCGAATTGGCTATTGAACAGCCAAACATATTCCGGTCGGCCCTCGTAGTGTGGATGGAGGATGAAGGAAGAACACCTTACTTCTTTCAAAAGACAAAAACAGTATTTTTTTATAATCCCTGAAGATCTATTTGTTATCTCTTGAAAGAAAACAAACTACATATAACATCATGTTATAAGTATAAATTCATTTTTTTGTACTCATGATGATTCTTGGAAAAGATAAAAAAATTACATAATATCATGTTTTGTTAAAAGAATTGAAATATTTTAACCTCAAGTTATGTTTATGATACTCTATCTATTATAATTAAAATATATCATAACCCCATGTTATGTATATCGTTATTCATCATGAAACATCATGTAACACTATGATGAATAGAATAAAAGTACAATAACATCAAATTATTGTTAGGTTGTTCAATTGTGATTTCTTCAAAAAAGAAATAGCATAACCTCAAGTTATGATTATTATTTTATTTAGAACCTCATGTTCAATGAAATTCTTAAAAGTAATCATAATCACATAGCCCAATGTTATGCCAAAAATAAAAATTAGAACTTCATGTTTTATTATAATTACATGAAGAAAATCAAAGTAACATAACCTCATGAACGTTAAAGAAAATTATTTAGAACCTCAAGTTCTAATGTGATTTTTGTAAATAATCTAGAGCATAACCTAATGTTGTTTGAAAAAAAATTAGAACCTCAAGTTTTATCATGATTCTTTTAAAAGAATCAAAATAACGTAACCTCATGTTATTGTTATACGTTTTATGATGATTCTCTCAAGAGAATCAAATAACATAAAGTGATCAACATAAAGATCTCATTCCCTCATGTGAATGTGATAATGTAATGATAAATGTTTAAAGATCATTTATCATGGTAAATGATATGGTCGAGGTAGTATGACAATGACAAACCACTAGTAGTCGCAAAATAAAATAGGAAAAAAGCAAACAAAAATGTTATTTGTGCAAAAATGAAATGTGATGTATGCAAAGTACAAGTGTGTCAAAGATAATACACACTATAGATATTTATAGATGTGAGAATCTATGCTAACATATTTTTCTCTGTAAAAGAAAATACAAAAATTGTCATGAGGAACGAAGTTTAAAATTAAGGATGCATTATATTCTTTTGTATCTTTCTCGACATGTGTTATACATATATCATTGCAAGATAATTACTAGCCATAACATAAGTTTATGAGCAAGAATTATAATTTTTTTTTTTGCCATGACCGGTTACACCATCCCGAGTCATTAATGATGCGAAAACTATAAAAGAATAAGATTCTTCAATCTAATATTGTTATCTCTCAAAAGAAGTTGATTATTAATCTATCAACTAGAATGGGGACTCAGTCCCTTAATTTTTTGAAAAGAAAACAAGTGGATATATGTAGGCATGCACATCCACTGTATGTACCATTTAGAGTTTAAAATCAATGGATTGTCTAAATGGTAATAAAAAATTGCAACATCAAGTTTGCATGATTAATAGCTCGACTAATTAAAATGCGAGCATAACATTCCAGAGTAAGTAAATCATTGTGAATAATGCGATGAGTTACTTCTAAATGATTAAATAATAATGAGAGAAACTCTTTGTTGTTGTATGGGGCCATACTATAATATACACAACAACAAAATTAGCATCATGCCAACGTATTATTATAAATCCTCCTTTTATAATTGGTTTTGGTTATAAATCAAACATGGCCATTTCAGTTTTTTTTTGCGTTATATAATTAAATTAGTCCACCTAACTGCACTATATGGGATATAGAAGAAGAATAATTCCTTCAGGAGGAGAGAAGTAGCTGCAAATTCAGAATGAATTATCATATTCTATTGATCCTCGAAAGAAATTTCTTGAATTTATTATCCAATGGATAATCTAATAGCCATACATAAACAATGGCTAAAAACAAAACTCCAGCTACTCATGCTCCATTTATATGTTGTCCCTCAAAGACACTATTTTAATTATGACATGCCTCAAGCATGGTAGACTAATCGATTCCAAATAAAATCCTTTGTGAAAGATTTGGAGAATGAAAACCAGATGGCTGTTCGAGATATAAGAGACTCCATGATAGTCTCATAAAGAGACACTAGACATGAAGGTTCCAAAGAACCTTGAATAGCTAATGAGATCTCAATAAATTCTATCATGTCTAAAATAATATGGAATCGAAAGAACACGACGTCGATAAATTATAAAATACATCGTTTGCTATTATGCATGATGAGGATCATAAATCAATTAGTATCCAAATGTGCGCTAAACTCAATGATTGGCCAACATAAAAAGACATTATCTTGAAAATACTAAAAGTATTTGAAAGTAAAGTTAATACACGTAAGTGTGTAAAATCTATTGGATATACATCGGTTTTTGTGCGAAACCGAAATAAGAGCTCTAAAGTTATGTACTTTAATACTTGAATTGTGAAATAAATAAATTCACAAAAAAAATAAGTTGATTAATAAAGACATAGTGTCTCGAGGTGGATGTAAATATCTTATTGATATTTTATGAGATAAGCTATATAGAAGTATTTATTTTTCCCTAAAATAAGGTTTATTAGAGCTCTAAGGATGTCTAACAACTTTAACTTCTATAAGCAATTAATAAAGTTTTCAAGAACTCTATTTGATCAAATTGAATGGATGCTTATATGGATCAAAAATCAGTTGGACGCATTTTATATTGCTTTTGCACATGTCTCTAACAAATTATTGGTCCTCAGGTACCATATATATAAGTGCAACTGAGGCTTGATAATTAATATGCGTCATAAGAGTGAAATTTTTCTCTTTTAATACTTATACAAGAAGTGTGTACTTTTTCGAACCAATGTATTTGATATTAGGTTTGAAGAAAAGATATATATGTATTTCCTCATCTTTGCAGGATTGATTCATACATCAAGAATTTGGTAGAGTTCATTACAAAATCTATGCCAACAAAACTATTTAAGCAACTCGTTCAGAAGATTAGCATTCGATGCTTGAAATATATATATACATTAATTTAAAGAGGAGCATTACGCGTACTGCACTCTTTTTTACTTAATCAAGTTTTTCATTATCCTATTGAGTTTTTCTTGATAAGGTTTTTAATGAGGCGGTCAATAGCGTATAATATACGATGAATATCTAAAGAGGAGTGTTGTAAATATTATGGGCTTATGTATATTCATCATTATCTTATTAGCATATTAATATAGTAGGGTTTCACATGTACTTATCTACTTTATAAGTACTACATAACTGTAACCTCTTGTGATTACTAATGAATAATAAGAATTTTCTCCTCTCATCCTTGTATTCTTATTCTTCTCTTGATCTTTTGTTCTTTACATTCACAACACTCTTTAATATGTTATAAACTTATAGCAATAATTGTTTTACATCACATGTGCATGTTTATGTGTTTTTGAATTTGTTAACAACTAATAACTCGTTTAACTCATTATCTGGAATGATAACATAATTCTCGCTTAGTGTTATACAATTACTAGGTCAAAAGTTTGTCAATTCTTCTTGTTAGGAATTCTGATTTGATGATTACAAAATCTTATATGCAACAATGAAGAAAGAAGAAACAACAAGGACTTAAGATGTAATATTATGTTAGCTTATTTGATCATTTAGTCACCTAACTATTTTTATAATTATGTTTGCATAATCCACTTTATCATGGCCTTGGCCCTTTTTATTTGTATAAATAGAAGTGATACTAATTGTAAGATAGTTTTATAAATTTAGTAATACTATCATGACTTGATTTGATACTCGTGAAAAGGCGATTTAATATTATTTTGTCAAGAAAAAAACATTTTTCCATGTTTTCAAGATCTATGTTAATTGTAGTTTTACTAGAGGTTAATTTCAATCCGATATATTACGTTATAACGAAATAATGAATCTTGTTATGAAATAATAATATGTCTAGTATCATATAGTTTGTTATTGATAAAATTTAAGAAATAAAGTTTGTGTGTATGAAAATGTACTATGAGACATTGAATATTTGTGTTGGGTGTCTTAATAGTGATTAACAAGAGTACATAAGTGGAGAGCACTCGTATTTAATATTGTATTGCACATACCATTAAGATTTGACTATATTTTGATTTAATAAGAGACCTCATCACCGTACCGATGATAGTCACCTAAATTGTTCTAGTTATTTGTTTGTGTCGAGATACATGTACTTTTTTGGTCTCGTATAACTAAATTATACATGGCATCTATAAAATCAAAAGGTGGTGAATTGAATAGCGATGATTTAGTATGTTGGACTAAAGCCTTGGTTTGCACTATTGACATGTTATCTAATCTTTAAGATTTTGTATGGGTTTGACACTTGATATTTGTTAGTATATTAAATTGATTGCCTATTTTGAATATCTAATAGTATGCATTCTCTTTTCACATGTCATTAAACCTTATTGGATCATGTAAAATGTGATTTGTTGGCTTTGACACAACTACAAAGAGTTACATCTATGCTACATGATTTACAAAGGCATCTCTCTGATGCATAGCCTAGAAACATCTAAAGCACTAAAAGATAATATGTTATGATATTAGTATAAGTGGTTATATGAAAATTGTATGTTCATGTGTTTTGGACTATTATTTGCATGTGGCAAAATAAAATAACGGGCTTTTCATAAAGTATCATTTAACCCGTCCTATAACAGATAACACTACAACTAATATGAGAATCATCTTTTGTATAAATGTCGCAATTTATTGACAATCCCTCCAAGGAAAAGTTGTATGACCAAATATAAAGTGAATGTTGAAATTTATTGCTAAGGTTCTTAAGGATAATGGAGATATCATGTATAAGTATAAGATTTCTTGGTTAAGTTAATTGGTGTTTCTAAGTTATAAGATTTTATTAGTTGCTTGATGGTGTATATATATGCAACGAGATTATCATTATGCGTGTAAGAGTAATTGATACCATACTTATTATGTGACGCTTACCATGTAGTTTTATTTGCTTATAAGACACCATCATCAATGGTTTACGTATATACGTGTTTTACAAATTGTGCAAATTCACAAGTATATAAGATGTGTTTTATGTTAAATAATGTTATAGGCCAATGGGGGTATTATATTACATTGTGTGAAAGCCATAAAAGTGTTTATATAAATTCAGTTGAAGAAACAAAAGTATAAATGTGATCATATATTAATTTCTCCATATTAGACGACTTTAACATAAAGTCAAGTGCAATTGAAGCACATGTGGTCATAAAATAGTTGTTTATGTGCAAAGATTTTACGTAAAGTAAAGTGAGGTTGAAGCACAAAAGTGGTCATAAACAATAAGTTTATGTAGCAAGATTATTATATTATGTGGCATGACCAGTTAGACCATCCTGAGTCAATGATGATGCGCAATATATAAAAGAACAATATGTTTCTTCAAGGATAAATATGATTGTTCTCTATGGAAGCTAATTGTTCATCAATCACATCAAATTACAGTGAGGAGTTTGTCCTATAAAGTTTTGAAAAGAAGTATGTAGGCATATACATCCGCAATGTAGATCATTTAGAGTTTTAAAATCGACGCATCGTCAAAATGATCATCAAATACACAACTTAAGGGTAGTGTAATTAATGACTCGGCTTATAAATAGCGAGCACGATTTTCCAAATTATATTTTTTATAAATGGTGGTGAATACTTCCAAGCATTGGACGATTAATTATTGGAATAAATGTTGAAGTTTATATAACCTATGTTCAAATGCAAATTGCTTTTGTTGAAACGTTTATAAACGTCTTTTGTTGATTGCAAAGCCAATAATTGTGAGAACAAAATGTTTTAGTTTATGGGGCATGTTATAACATATGAGTTCGCATCTTTCCAACAATCTATAATGAATCCTCCCCATTAGAATGGTTTTGATCACAAACCATATAGTTCCCATGTGAGATACTTGTGCAACATACAATAAATCCACCACAACATACAAAATGGGATGTTGAAAGTGATAATTCATTCAGGGGGATAATGAGCAGTGGGATTTGGAATTAATTATTATATAAATGTTGATCCTCACGCTATTTAATATGAACTTGAAGTTCAAGGGACAATTTATATTTCAGATCTAGTAATTGCCAAACATGTTTAGTGACCTAAATTAAGAGACTAAATCATATATACGCTGCTAATGCTCTAATTAAAATGTATGTCCCAGCACTAAGACCAATGATTGGTAGTGAGTCTATGACATGCATGATAGACCAATCGGATCCAAATAAAAAGTCCTCGATTTAATAAATACAACGAAGCAAGAATATCAGGATGGTCGAATCGACGTAATAAAGACCCCATAATAGTCTCCAAAAGAGACACTAGACATGAAAGTTCTTGAAAAACCGAGTATGTGAAAAATATGAGATCTCAATAAATATACATGATATAATATAATGTCTAGTAAAGTATGGAATCGAAAACAAATGAATCAACGTCGATAGTACTAATATATGATAATGAGCATGTTAATGATCATATAATTAAATAAGATAGTGCTGTAATATAGGCTATACACTCTGCTGAATGAAAAAGTTCCTTCATTCCTATTTCATTTGTAAGGAAAACCTTACCTTGTTTCTTCCAACTAGAATGCTTTTAGGCTTCTGGTTTTGCTTACCCAAGATTGAAGATGAAATCAATTCCTCAAGGAGTGGCTGACTTAGCATAATGGTGAGGATCATGGAAGCATACCTGCACTAAGTGAAAATGTATAAATACGTGACCACAATATGTAAAGACGCAGAGAACTAATGAAGATTGAAGTATCTTTTGATAAGACATGGTTAGTGGAACTTGTAGTCCGTACATACGAATGTGTAAAACTTATTGGATATGCATCAGTTATATGAGAAAGCGAAATTACAAGTAATGGTGCACATATATTTTCTCAAAGACATGGAAATGATCATGCAAATACATGTTCACATGTGGTGGATCCAATAATGTATTTTAATATTGTACAAGTCTGGCAATGTGATAAATAATTAATATGCGTCTAAAAGATACACGAATAGAGCTCATGTGATGTTGAGATTCTATTATAGGATATTAAATACATGAACCATGCTAGTGATTTGTAATGTTTAAAGCATATAAGAAAAGTTCGTGAAAACACCACATGATTGTATTGAGTTAATCATGTTTTGGACATATGTGTTACAATCGCCTTTGTGAATATTTATTAAAGGAATGATACAAAAATGATTCTACCTGCCCATGCATTTTTATAAAAAGATCTGGACATTAATATATCATAATTGTTGTGTATGTTGATGACCTGAATATTATCCATTGGGCACCTCAATGGTTGTAAGGACCCTAGATGTTGAAAAGGACCCTTTTCAAGCGACGACGGGGAAATTCTTTGTCCAGAAGTACCATATTTAAGTGCCATTAGGGCATTGTTATTTCTTGCGAGTCATACACGACCCTATATATCATTTTCGTTGAACTTATTCGCAAGATACAACTCGTCCCAACAAAGAGACATTGGAATGGGGTGAAACAAATATTTTGCTATCTTCAAGGTACAAACAATATGGGTTTATATTACACTATCCCATTCGAAAGAAATCTAGTTGGTTTTGCAGATGCAGGATATATGTCTGATCCTCACATCGGTCGGTCCCAAACAAGATATGTATTCACAAGTTCCAATACTGCTATTTCATAGATTTTCATAAAGCAAACAGTGAGTGCCACTTTATGGAATCACACAGAGATCTTGGCCATCCATGAAGCGAGTCGGGAATGCATATGGTTGAGAAACGTGATACATCACATTCGTGAATCATGTAGGATTCCTCTAGGCCAAGAGGCTTCAATAGTTGTACATGAAGATAATGCAACATGCATTGCTCAACTTAAAGACGGATACATCAAAGGTGACATAACTAAGCATATTCTACCGAAGTTATTTTTCACCAATGACTTGCAGAAGAGTGGCGATAAAATTGTTCAAAAGATTCGTTCAAGCGACAACCTAGCATACTTATTTGTCAAGGTACTTCCTATTGCAACATTCAAGAAGTTGGTTCACGACATTAGAATGCGTAGACTTAATGAATTTAAGTGATCTAATCATCAGAGGGAGAATATACGTGTTGCACTCTTTTTTCCTTAGCTATGGTTTTTTCCCTCAGAGTTTTTCCAAGCAAGGTTTTTAACACATCTAAGCAGAGAACCAATGATGGATAGTCAATAAGGAGTGTTATGAAGAATTAATAATATGGTTATCCCCATAACATTTGATCCTTTGTATTCCCCTAATTATGGTTGTACTAAATGCATAACATATGAGAGCTCTATAAATTGAGGTTCATTTTGTAGTTTGAAATCTCAATGAAATACATATGTCTTGATTCTCTCTACTTTCTTTTTTCATACATCTGTTATCTGTATGAGTTTTTAAAATAAAAGAACAGCTGCTAAAATTAAATATGACGGCTATATCTTTTTTAAAAGGAACAGTGTCGTCGTAAAGTAAATAAAAAAAGAAAAAGAAAAAGACAATACTATAACAGGCATAGTAGCGACAACACGAGCACCTACAACGCCATCAGAGTATGTGGCTCGCGTGATGGGCCGAGTTCATAGGTCGTGTTCTCGGCCTATGACGCAACCACACAGTCTGCTCCCCAAATATAAGTTGACTTGATAAAGTCTAATAAGCTAATATCTTATCTTAACTACATATAAAGCATATTAGCCATCTATTATTTGTAATATTGAATTTTTAGCTTACACATGTTTTTGCATAATGTACAACCATACAAACGTAAATAGAACTTGACAATTATAACACAGTCAATACATAATTAATACTCCTTTTAAAACACTCATTACATAAATATTTGAAAATAAAAATAATTAATACATGATTAATACACCAATTACTTAAAATACAATCATATATTCATATTATACAACAATTAAAAGAATATATCTACAAAAACGTACATTTGATGTCTTTTTAAAAATGATGTTGCATATAGTTTTGAAAATTGGACCGGACCAACGGGTTCAACCGGGAACCGGAGTCACTGTCGGTTCGGCTAGCCAATAAAAGCCGTTCGAAAACAAACCGGAAAAGACCCGTCAAAACCTATAACAACGGATGAACCTGGCTAGTATATATTTATTTACAACTCGGAAAATTATTTATTGACAACTTGCTAGTATATATTTATTGACAACTTGGAAAATTAAATAAAAAGTTAAAGAAATAAATAGAAGTCGGCTATAGGATATCTCATATTTTAATTTGTAACAAGGTTTTTAGCCCGCGCTTCGCTGCGGAGCGCGGGCCAAACTTCCGACTTTGTAGTGCATTAGATTGTTGCTTAAAGAGATGGAACAAAACAAAATACACAAATCCAGAATGTCAATCCATACGCATAGTGCATTAGTTGTCTTGGTTAATATGTCCATTACTGTTTAAGCTTAAGCTGCATATGAGCTTGCTTCAAAATAATATTTCAGCAGGTACATTACAAATTATACCATTCGAGTTTAGCTAGATGTGTACAAAAGGTTGCACATTGCTATTTATTCGA
>BQNB010125801.1:0-16935 GCA_026074375.1 Tanacetum coccineum | reverse complement strand
CAAACTCTTAATGTCAGTGCAGGTACTCTTAACCTAAGTGTAGGTACATCTTTCAATCCTAATAAGGAAAGACTCAAAGTTTGGTTGCCGAAAAGACTAATATCTCATAAACCAGGGCTTCAATGAGTTCTAATCTGATGAACATGAACAATGACGTATGTTCACATTAGTTCAGGCCTCACTCTTCAATGATAAATGACGTATGTTCACATCAGTTCAGGCCTCGCTCTTCAATGACAAATGGCGTCTGCTGACAACACTTCAGGCCCCATTCCTTAAAGAAAAGAAAGGTGTACGCTTCAGTGCGCTTTATCTTCGGAAGAAGAAAAATCTTCTTGTTTTTGACCATTCTTATCAACATGATTCATGCTTTTTCCATGCTCGTATTGTTATCAAGTGGATCTACGTACCTTAGATTGTATTGTTATTCACTTATTCAATCAAAAAATGGCAAACTCATATGCATTTTTTGAGGGGGAGAAGTGTGAATTAACTACATGTTGATTGATGTTTGAAAAATGGTCATACGACTCCTGCACACATCAGTTCAGGACCCGGTCCTCAACTTTTGACTCCTAGAACAATCGGTTCAGGACTCGTACCACAACCTCCTTCTCCAACACCAAATGTTCCACCAACAAAAGAATGACTGGGATTCGTTATTTTGCCCTATGTTTGATGAGTACTTTAATCCTTCACCAAGTGCTGTTCAACCTGGTCTTGTAGTTGTTGTTCAAGAACCTGTTGTTTCAACCGGTACACCTTCATCAACGAGAATTGATCAAGATACACCTTCTACAAGTACTTCACAAACCACTCAAGAAGAACAATCTCATGTTATTCTTACTAGTGTTGAAGAAGATGATCATGGTATTGAAGTTGCACACATGGATAATGATTTGTAACTTGGTCTTCCAATTCCAGAACCTAGTTCTGAAGAATCCTCTTCCCGAATTGTTATCCTAACCAACGTGCATTCAGTAAATCAACCACAAGAGCACATCGTAAAATGGACTAAGGATCATCCGCTTGACAAGATTATTGGTGATCCTTCCAGACCGATACCCACAAGACTCCAACTACAAACCGAAGCCCTGTTCTGCTACTATGATGCTCTCCTCTCTTCAATTGAACACAAAAGCTATAAAGATGCATTAACCGAATCATGTTGGTTTGATGCCATGAAGAGCTCTATGAGTTCGAACATTTGGAGATTTGGGAACTAGTACCTCGTCCAGATCAAGTGATGATTTTTACCTTGAAGTGGATTTATAAGGTGAAATTAGATGAACTGGGAGGTGTTCTGAAAAACAAGGCAAATCAAGGAGCAAAAGGAAAATGGAGTGGTTGAACTTTACTTCGTCGGCACTGAATATCAGCTGGCAGATATCTTCTCCAAACCTTAGGACAAGAAAAACTTGAATTTCTCATGAAAAAGGTTGGAATGCAAAGCATGTCTCCGGAAACGATGAAAAAGCTGGCGGACGAAACTGAAGAGTTATGGTGGTATCTCTTCATGTATCATATGTAAATATATAAAACCAGAAAAACACAAAAAGATTTTCATTTTTTTATAAAACTTTTCAAAAACAAAATACAAAAATATAAAATCAGAAAATACCAAAAATATGTTTTTCATGACATGTCTTCTGGCATCGATAATATTTACGGCGTTAGAAATGTCATTCAATAATGACACGGTGCTGTAAATAAAGTTCGAACAGAAGTTTCAAATGTTTTTCAAAACATGTCAAAAATGGCTTGCTATTATTTCTGATATGCAACCCGGTTTTCAAAAATGAGGAAAGCACGTCGCCAAAAAGACGGTTGTTCCTAACAACGGGTGATTAAGTTCTCTCGGGCATGGATTACTTTATATCCATGCAACTCCGACTTAATGTACGCTTCAGTGCATTATTTCTTGATCAAGAAGAGAAGTCTTCTATTTATCCAAATAATTTTCCGTCTATGATTCTTCTGAAAATTATTTGTGTTAACCATGGTGGAAATGGTGTTGTCTTTCAAAACTAAATCAGTCATCTAAGTCTCTCATCAGAAAAAGATTTTAAAAGAATTTCCTATCACTCAAACAATGTCTACAGCTCTTTAAATAGAAAACGGGACATTATTTGAGGGGGAGAAATGTGCTAATAATTCTTTCAAAACGATCTTTCTGAATAATCAAGGAGTAAACGGAAAAGGTTTGACAATAACTGATCATGATTTAAAGGGGAGTTAATTAATTTTTAACTCATTTAGACTTTAGATGTTATGTGCTTCAACCTTTTGGACTTAGAATGAAACATATGCCAATTAGGTACTTGCTTCGTTTAACGTGCATCAGAAAGGTCCTAGATTGCCATTGGTATAAGTTTTATAACCCGAACGATTTTTTCTCAAAAATATTGATTTCATAAATCAAGTTCGGGTTAACCATTTGAAAAGTGTTCTAATCAAATCAGAATCAATTTTCGACACTACAAACAGATTTTCAAGAAATCTCGACCACTCGAATAAATACAATAGATCTTTAAATAGAATACGGGTCTTTGTTCGAGGGGGAGAAAGTGTTTTCGAATTATCTTCAACATGTCACGGTAATTATATGGAAAAAGTTTTAACTTAACGGATAATAATTTGAGGGGGAGTTTTAACTCCAAGGGCTTCATTTGTCATAAGTTGTTAACTTTAGAGGCTTAAATATAATTTCAAGATTAGTGGCTTAGGCTTATAACTACATTCGATCAATATTGCCAACACCTCATAGTTTTAAAATGCTTAGGTTTGTTTGGAAATAATTATGTAGTTTTAGAAGCCTTGAAGTTGAAGATATGTTTCTGATTCGATTAGTATTTCCCCTATCAGTTAATCACTAAGCTTATTTTCGAAGGAGTAGAATTTATTGACAAAAGAGATACACATAGGTATGATAAGTATGATGATTCCTTTAGATAGTCATTACCATATAAGGAGAAATTCAGACATCCGGGACTTAATTGACTTTGATGTTATGGTTTCGAATTATTTGTGTACTTTGAATATTTGTTGTCATCCGAGACTTATCTAACCTGGTGTTTCAATTTATAACATCACTATCTTGTAAAGGAGAAATGCTTCATCAGACTTAATTGACTTTGATGTATATCATTTCGAAATATTTGTGTACTGCGAATATTTGTTCTGTCTTCTCAGAAAGGATTGCTGTTCGGGGGAAATCTAAGACAACTTCCAATTGGAGAGTATCGAGACGAACTACAAATAGCTAACAAATAGACAAAAATGACGATCCACTTTCAGTGTGAACATTTTCAAGTCCTGTCTTATACATAGTCCTGTACATCAATAAGTAGTGTGTATTCAGTGTTATGTGTTTCAGTTTAATGAAATTTTCCATGATTTTTCTATTGCTAAAAACTCCAAATATAAATTTATAAAACTCGATCATAAAATGACACTAACAGCATCCCTTATTAATTAAGGGAGCAATATATAGGTTCCAATATCCGGCTTGTAATTTTTATCATACCACATTTTCTCCTAAATGTCTAACATATTAAATCAATTGAGATCTTAAATCTCAAAATTTGAAATTTTTGATCAGGGAGAGAATGTATTTAAATATAAAAACTAATAAAATGTGATCTATTAAGACTCAAGTAGGGTATTCCTCCCTCATTGTGGGGGCCCCAAATAATTACAATAACAATGCACATGTTTGAGGGGGGCAGTTTCATAAATAATCAAAACAATCAAATACAATGCTTTGATATCTATAGCACAAGTACATTGATTGATTTTCAAATGTTTTAATGGCAAAAATGAACAGTATTCAAAATATCGACCAATAGATTTACTTTATTGGAGTTATAAGGAATGTATTGTTTAGTACATGTTCCAAATGATCCGGCCAAGCCGGAGGATCTACCCAGGGCTAATCACTAGTTAGTGTAATGTCTTTAGTAAGATTACAATAAGGAGTTATGTGAGAATAAGGGAATAATGCGTACGAGATAGAGGCTAGTAGCTGGAATAAACCCAACAAGGTACTAAGTAATGAAGTCTTAGTAAGCACTGAAAGGGGTTGAAAGAAGAAAAAGAAATGTTAAAGAATAAAGGTGAGAAAAGAAGCACCCCCTTAAACGTAGCAAAAACCGGGTGCACTACACTTGCTGTCAGAATCACATGGTTGAAATCCCTGACATTGGAAGACAGTATCATGGACCCAGTGATAACGCTGCACAACCCACTAACCACTCTCGATCCCGCAAAGGATTCTTGTTTCATTTCTCACGAGATCAATACATTCCTATCACTTTCTCACTTCCGAGCTGATGATATTGAAAAGAGTGGCAGTCCACTTCACAGCCTCCGACTAACCAAAAAAACCAAAAATAGCACATTGAGTCTAGAGCCAATGAGATCATCCAAAAATCTCGTTAGGTACACTAATCCATATTGTCTTGTTTCTCACACACTAAAGATACAACAAGTAAAGATTTTAAGAGTCCTTCGCATTATCCTTGTGTATTGCCCAGAACATTCTGAGTGATAACAAAGTATTCCACTGAAGAGAAAATCCTTTTGTGGGGGGTAGATTTGGAATTTTAGGGGTGTCTGAGGCTAAGAGCCAACATTAAACAAGATCTTGGTAGGTTACAGTGAGATCCTCTTAAGGATCAAGCTTGTGATAACCCGGCAAGAAAGGATGGTGCGATCTTATGATCAAACTTTTCCAGGAAGTGAATGAACGAGTAGGTTTTTGAAAAACTTTTCGATGTGTTTTCAAACAACGAATTTTCTAGCATCACAAATTTAATATCTTTCAAAGAAAAGTGTTTTCTTAAAGAAAATTGATCTTTAGATTATAAAAACTCTTGATGTGTCACAAAACTCTTTCCAAGTGACACGCGACTGATTTTACAAAATAAATGTCTCATTAATCAGTGGTTTTAATCCACTAAGTTCAACTCATTTCTGTGCTTTGTCTACTTTGAGAACGCTCCACGGTTGAGAACGTCTACGCAGCTGCGAAATCCTGTCAAAGAATTCTTGGAATTCTACCTGATCACTAGCAGTATTTATACTGACAAACGGAAGCCGGGGTTCTTAGCAACCTTATTCAACGATAGTGAACAAAACACTGTCCGTAGTGTTTCTTACTAACATATACTTGCAGGAATCCCGCCGTAAGCACTCTGGAAACAAAAGACCTGTTTAATACACAACCCCTTGCTCACACTTTCATATCCTAATCAAAGGACATCATGATAAGCTAAAGACCTTACAACACAGCTTTCAGCTACTCTGATGCTTGCTATTACGATCTAGAAAAGTGTAACATGCCCGTCCGAAGGTCACAACACTTATTTGTTCATGGAGGCAATCACTTCACAACAAGGATGATTCAAGATTACTGTGGCTGATACTCAAAGAAAGCTCAAAGATCACACAAGCTATGGAATAAAGCTCAAGGACCACAACAAGATGTACACTGAAGTCATGAATGAAGAATCAAAGTAATGAGCTAAAGTCAAAAAACAACTCATAGAATGCAAAAATTCAAATTGTATATTCCATGGGTGACCTACCTCCCTTAAGGGGAGAATTGTTAGGATTAAGAAAAAACTCGGCACTCATGTTTTCCTTACATTTTAGAAGCTCATAATTTTTATTAGGAATCGTATAGGTGTTGGCCGTTCTTGTAACTCCCACTGTAAGCCCCCACCATAGCTGTTTTATGGGGCCTTTTGTAAGAATATTTAAACCCCTCACACACATGGAGAGTGGTTGAAGAAATCATTGTACACACACTCTTTATAGATTCATATATTCACTCCATCCGATCTCTCTCTCTAACTTATCTCTCTCTAAAGATGACTGACTTCTATCTTTGACTACCAAGACCACCGTATCTAAGATTCTTAATCCATACAGTATTCACGTCATTATCATAAGACAAGAATAAATCCAGACTATCATAAGCAAAGGAAATGAATAAATTTAATCCCTTGTGATTCTATTGTACCATTTCACTAAGCTGATCATCAATCACCTCCAGAGCAGACACAGGTTTCACAAAAGACCTGGCTCTCCACTCCACATGCCCTATGATGAGTATGCTTTGGGATACCTGAAGTTCTCATTCAAGAACACTAAGAGAGTAATGTTGGGTATGACAAATCCCAATACTCTTATCATTGAAGACAGGACGATGATGCACCGCCACCCAACCCATCTACGGGGCTAAAAACCGAAAACAACCAAGAACCATCCTCAACTTAACAAACCAAACCCAGAAGCCTGAGACCTTCACTACTAAGACCACTAAATCAACTTCATCTCAACCACCCAAACCCAAACCTGCACCTGCTAAGCCTCAGGAGAAGAAAAGAAAGCGGGTTTTGGATGCAACTAAAGCTCCATCTCAAGTTAAACATTCTAAAGCTGGTAGGGTATCAAAACAAAGAATTCATTAAGTTGAGAGATGAAGTACATAGATGAAGGGGTTCCTTAAGCGACAGCTAAAACCTAGGTTAGATAATAGAAGAAGCAATCATGCAAAAGGTTCTGGAAGAAAAGTATAAGGATCTTACCCTGCATCGGACCACTATCTCCTATATGTTCAGGAACCTGACTCTGGGAAACTTCAACCGCTTCCAGAGGTTCAGGCAAGTGGCAAGAAAGGTAGGGGAGGACCAAGCTATGCAAGTTCTACATAACCTTCAGAGTCCCTAAGAAAAGGACCCTGCTGAACAGTTCATCTTTTCAGAAGCGCACTCCTGCCACATCAAACCCACTGGTCTTGTTGATCTTCATTACTATATGTGGAATTGGGTCTAACTGACAGTGGGACGGAGTCAGATGAGGAAGTGTCTCCTGAGATGAATGCACAAGGTCAAGAGGAAGGCCAGGGTGGAACAAACCCTGGTGATGCTGGCGTGTCTCAGACACCATCAAGTCATGTGGTTCACGCTGGACCAAACCTAGTCTCACATACAACACTCAGGATATGCTGAAAGCCCTCATCTCACAACCTACAACACATGAGCAAATGCATGACGAATTTCAACTTCATGACGCACTACCAACACATAGGTTCAGGAGAACCTTAATAACCTCCCCAACTGAAGGTGAGGTGTGAGACGTGAGGAACCTGCTAGCTCCCGACTGACACAACACCTACTCGTCCTTTATGAAACCAACACCTTACGACAAGGCGCGACACAACTCTTCAGCTTCCCACAAGAGCATGCTTGCTATGTTAGATGAAATCTTACCGATAGCAAACCAGTTAAAAAACCAATACTCTGACGCGCAGAGTATCAACTCTAATCGTTTGACGGTTCCCATTCATCCCACGGAATATCGAGAAAATCATTTTACACCACAACGTTGAACAATGTGTTCTCTCAGCCAAAAGATTAGAGCTAAATGATCTTGACAAGAGTGACTGTAGTTCATCACATAACAGTATACACTCGGACCGATACTCGTTCTTGTACTTTCAAGTTCGACTGAGATTCTCTTAGTTTAAACTATCACTATTGGTGACAGTGACGCCTAAACAAACCCTAGCACCCTTCGTCAATCTGGGGAAGCAAAAAAACCAAAAACCCAAGTTATATATTTTAATAAATAATATATTAATTATTATTTATAATTATATATTTTAAAAATAATAACTATATAAAAAAAGCACTTCGTTTTCTCGGTTCGGTACGTTTTATCGGTTTGGTCCAGTATGCGGTTCGTTAATTAAATTTTATAGTTGAACATGATATACCGTATACTTTTTCAAGATGCACATTAATTAAGTAACATAAAAACAAACATTCATTTAGTTAAATGTTATACATACCACTTGTTGAAACACAAGCGAGACCTTAGACCGATAATCATACGCGACTTACAAACAAACACTTAAACATAGTTTAATTCGACACAGACATTTAAGACATTAGAAAATCCATAAAAGTTTAAACAATGAAGCATACGAATTACATTCCAAATGACAAACTACTCCAAACCAAGTTTTTCCATGTCATTGTAAACTTCGTGAAGTAGTGTAGTTGAATTAAGTGTGTGTTGTTTCAGATGCATAGACATTTCCACTGGAGTCGTTGAAGATCTCGAAGAATAGCTTGGAGGTGTTGAAGGTCCTGGAGAATAATTTGGAGTAGTTAAAGATCTTGGAGAATAAGTTGGGGTCGTTGAAGCTCTAAGAGAACCGACCAGTATATACACTCGTTACTCTTTCCATAAAAAAACTTCACATCCGAAATAGTTTTCTCGAGGCTGCTAAACACTACTACACAAACTGGTTTTCCCAAGGTAAATCAGTGGGAAATCCCGTGGGTAAAGGCCTTTTTCCACGGATTTCCCAACGGAAAGACATAATAAAACGTAGTAGATATTCATACATATGTAATGATTTGTTACACAAAAAGGTTATACCTAAACCAACACGCGATACTCACATAAATAGTTATGTTAATAAACAAACACATATAATATGAAACTACAAACACATTATGAAGACATACTGAGTAACGTGCGAATGTGTAAGTAGACAGAAACATAAAGACGATATTTTTTTGTGAGAACATCAGAGGTATTACACACGAATTTATCATATTTAACAACCACAAAACAACATTGTGCGAAATCAAATGGGTGATATACACACGTATTTCTTTAAAGGCCCACAAAATTTCTCGTAGATAAGTTAAAAGTTGCTTTATTAGATAATACCGTGTGAAATCCGTGATTAATGTAGATAAAATTTGCCACATAACTTTAGTCACGGCAAATCTGTGTGAAATTTACTATAATTTTCTCACGGATGTCGAATCAACAAGAATAGTGTAAATATTATCGCAAATCTGTGGGAAATTTGCCACGTATTTCACACGAAAACTTGGTCAACAATTTAGTGTGTAAATAGTGAAAAATTCTTGGGAAATTTGCGACATATTTCCTACTGAAATTTTGTCACCAATTCGGTGTGTAATTTGTGGGTATTCCGTTGGAATTTCACATGAGAATTTTTTTTGTGGGAAAAGTCCTGTGTAAAATCAGTTTTTGTATAGTGAATGAGTTAAGAAAATAATTTGTTAACAACTAAACCAGATTTATTTTTGTATTACCACAAAATCTCAAACAACAATCTTGATTGTTCAACCTTTGCATGTAGACATGCTTGTATAGTAACCACGGGTTTATTAAGGTTATACGATTCTCGCAGAACTACATCTCTGGTTCCATAACGACAAGCAAAAGCTTCATATGGCACCATCTTCATAATAATATTGTGATCTGTTGGTGGTTGTGATGGTAAGAGTGTGTGTGATATGTTGGAGGATTTGATGTAAAGATATGTGTGGGATATTTGGTGGTTGTGAGATAATACCGAGCTTTTATGGGTAAAAAAAAAAAACGTTTTGGTGGGAGAGTTTGCTAGACGTTTGGCGAGGAGTTTTTGGCGGTAAACTATGTACCTAATGTTAACGATTGCATTTCGAGTCATCCCTTAAACATATAATTACAACGATACCATATCGACTCACCCATTGAACATCTAATGTAAAACGATAACATCTCGCCTCATCCGTCTGAACATACTAAATCGTACAATGATAGCATATCACTCTATCCGTTGAACATCAATTAACAACACGATTGAATCTCGACTCAACCGTAGAACAATAATTATCATCGATGCATATTCGACTTATTCGTTAAACTCTAAATCTAAACGAATAGCATAACGATCTCATCTGTTAATACATCTACTCTATAATGATAGCATTATCGACTCATCTCCGTTTAAACAATCTAATAGATATCGATAGCATATCGACTATCGTTGTAACATCCAATATACAACATAAGCATATCAACTCATCCGATGAATATCTAATGTATAACGATAGCATATCGACATCATTCCTGATAAACGTCTAATGTACAAAAAAAAAAAAAAGGGGGGGGGGGGGGGGGGGGGGGGGGGGTAGGAAGGGGGGGAATAGGTGGCAATAACATATCGACTCATCTGTTGAACATCTAATGTACACCAATACATATCGACTCATCCGTTGAACATCTCATGTACAACCATAGCATCTAATATATAACGATACTATCTTGAGTCATCCATTTAACATCTAATGTACAACGATAACATATCGACTCATCCATTGAACATCTAATGTATAACGATAACATATTGACTCATCCGTTGAACATCTAATGTACAACGATAGCATATCGACTCATCCGTTGAACCTCTAATTTACAACGATAACATATCGACTCATCCGTTGAACATCTAATGTACAACGATAGCATATCGACTCATCCGTTAAACATCTAATGTACAACGATAGCATATCGACTCATCCGTTAAACATTTAATGTACAACGATAGCATATCGACTCATCCGTTGAACATCTAATATAGAACGACAACATATCGACTCATCCGTTAAACATCTAATGTACAACGATAACAAAAGGTTGGAGGGTTGAGGAATTTACCAACGAAATCAATTTTCGTTGCTGATTAAGCAAAAAAAAAGGACTAGAAGACAATTTAGCAAAGCCTAGAAGACATTTACAATGACTTCCCTTAGCACCGGGTGATGTAGCAACAAGGGTATTTGTTGCTCATATGGTCGATGCTAAACGTCATTTAGCAACTAAATTAGGCTGTTTAGCACTATTTTTTTAGGCTGTTTGCTATTGACCAAAATTTTTCTAGTAATGAAACTTGAGATCCTGATACCTAACGCGACAGAGCAACTAACAACACAACAATTTATAATGACAAACATAGCTAAAATACTGACAAGACTCAATATCCCCTCTTTATAACACTAATCAAATAAACTTCAAAGAGAGGTAAATATGAAAAAAGCACTCAAACACACTCCATCTAGCTACTACCCAATAAAACTTTAAGGAGTACATAGAACACTAAAAACATCCTAAACAAAAAATACATTAAATGCACGTTAAATAAATCTATAAATTACTATATTTGAATATGATTTTTCACTTAAATGAACCCAAATTTGATATATTTTATGTTAATTAAAAAAGTTTGTGTTTATTAATTACACACTAACCTCTGTCCGGTGGACATTGATTAGCAAAACCCTTACTTAAAAGGTAAACATGAAAGGGGCACTCAAACAAATAGTAGTTAGTGCATACCTAATAAAACTAACTCAAAGGAGTACATAGAGAACACTACAACAATTTGTGGGGAGATTAAGCATACCCAAATAAATTTAGCGTGGTTTGCTTTCTAGAAACGTCATACTAGTACTACCACCCGAGTAGGATTCCCATTCATTAGTACCATATGGGATTAATGGGACATCATAAAGATCAGATTGTTCAACTTCCAGAGTTAAGCGCTGACTATCTTTATTGAATGGGGGCTGTACAATAAACTCTAACAATCTTTTTTTGTTAAAAACTCTAAAACACTACCACTAAAAAAAACAGAAATAAAAACCTACCTCTTAAAAACTAATTCACTCAACAACTGTACCTTCTCTAACTAACCTACTACTATCTTGCTACAATTACTACTTCTCAATCTGAAGAAATAATGAATGATAACTTATTTTCATAAATGACTCTTTTTGATATCGTTTTTTATGATTATGACTGTTGAAACTTGGAAGTAATACCCCTGATTAGCTTCCGCTGCTATATGTAAAAATGGGGGTGTTACAGAATAGTAATCTTCAAAATATCTTTGTTTAAGCTCAGAATGAGCGCCTTTTGCTAATATTCACCAAGTACTCCATAAGTACTGCAATTCTCAAATATAAACAATTAAGTAACAATTCTTTGCAATAATTATAAAAAATGGGTTAATTACATGGGATAAATGATGCTCTGAAATAGACATTATTTGATGTCATCAAATATCCCCCCACTTGAATCCTACTTGTCCTCAAGTAGCCTTTAGAAGTTTATAGAAATGTATCCCTAAGGATATTTTTCGTTAAAGCATTTATTTGATCTATTACAAGTACACAACCAAACACCTCACGAAATAGGAATCATGAAAACACTCCAAATCGACTCACTAATTCTATGTGGAACAGTAACTAATTCTCTCAATTGTCGTCGTGACGAGTATTCTATCATAAAAGCTTGGCAAGGATAACACATCTCCCACCGCAAAGCTTAAGGTATAATAAGGTTTATAAAGGTAAATTGGGTAAATGATAAGGCTTAGGGTTGATTACTCTAAATCTAAATCTTTAATCGATACCATTTTCTAGGAGGGCGACAAAGACCACATAATACACACCCATATACGACGGGATAGACACAAAATGTGACTAGCTCACTCCCACCTCGAATAAGCAAAGAGATAGAATAGTAGCGTAAATATAGGGTAATGGGATCTTCTAACTTTCACCAACAATAATAAACCAACAAGGAAGCTGAGACATGCATATATGGCCGTAATGACAGAATAGAATGCATGATCGATCACATCCTCATTCGCGTAAAACCCATGGTTAATGATTAGGAAAGGTAATTAAATTGTTGTTAAATAAAAATTACGAAACAATAGATTAAGTCTAAATACAAGTTCTAGACACAGTTTTTCCCCGACCAGTACCATGATAAAGACAACAACTATTATAACGACTTGATCATAGATAAAAAAACAACCAACCTAAGTGGCATTCTCGTAACGGTCAACTTCATAATCATCCCATACTTTACATACTTTACAAGGCAAGTGGCGATATCTTCCATTTTATACAATACACTACATCGTCGATTTGTATCAACGAATAATCGATCTTTCGTGTAATTCCTTCGGTAGTTGCGAAACGATTATCTTCAAACTTTTCTTCTCTTTTTTTGCGATTTTTCTAATTTTTTTGATTTTTTCCGATAACACTATAACTAAAACTCGGTTAGTTTCACGATCTTCCACGATCATAATAATTCCGAAAATTCCTTTGATAATGTCTTCGTTCTCGAACGTACTATTTAAATTGCGCTGGTAGTACAAATACATAGAGTTTGACTATAATAAACATCCCATATGGCGATGTGCAAATTTATTCCAACCGTACCAAAGATAGAAAATTTTGACACAAGACTCGGGAAATACAAACTTTACACTTTAAGCAACTAGCAACTGTAAAATAAACTTAATCTAACAGGGTAGGCTAAGGTGTAAAGGTGTAACAAAACAAATAATTGGTGTATTTCCTAAAGGATTGGCTCTAATACGGGTTGTTTCTAGGGGTAAACAAAGGTTTATACGGGTTTAACTACCCAGTGTAGTTAGTCAATAAGCAACATGTAAAATGGCGATTTGGGTGTAATCCTACGATTTACCAAATTAAACAAGTTACTCATCTAAAACCATAGTATATATCAGTAGCGGTCTCAATAGATTATACCAAGACCATATTCTAAAAGTCCTAAACATCACCGGCACACTCATATTTTGTGGAATTTGGGTAAACATTTGGAACGGGATAGGTTAAGTCCTCACAATATCTAATAAGGGTTATTGTGTGCGGGTTATGTATCAAGTAATTTCACAAAAGTATGCTTGATTTTTTTTAATTTAAGCATAATTTAAGCATTTTAGTGTGAAAAATAGGACAAGTATACATTCTCCAAGTTGAGTTTATTAGCAAGATTGTGTTGAACAGTCGGCTTAAAGTTTCAAGACTCCAACACTTTAAGATCTACAGATATGCTGAACAAGAAGCTCCAGGTTGATTATTTTAGTGAAATGACATATCAGCTTCTTAAACTTCTCACAAAACAGCTTAAGAATCAATGAAGTGTTTAGAAGCATCCTTCTGGTGTTGATGAATCTTTAAATAAAGAAACATGATGATTTTGAAGAAGAATATCAAGTTTAAGGGAGGATTATTGGGATTAAAAGCCTTTTTAATGCTGCTAGTATTATTGTTGCACATATCAGAGTTAATGCTGATCAGTTGTGTTAGTACTTCTTGCTCACGAACTTCAGAGAAAAAATGCTAATGTTTACTACACTACTGGCTGGTACACTAAGTTAGTACTCTAACTGCTAGTGTAAAGTTACTACTGCTAGTGCATATTAGTGCTGCTTAGAGACTTAGAAGAAAAACTGCTAAGTAGTTACTACTGTAGTACAAAAGTTACTACTGTTAGTACAAGTAATGCTGCAAGGAGTTTTAATGCTGCCAGTGAAGAAGTAGTACTGCTAGTTAGTTAGTACTGCTTATATGATATTATATGAGTTATTTAAGTAAAGAGATATGTATAAACTTTATGTGTCTTTAAAAGATATTGATTATTTCTTAGGAAAGTATATGTAGCCGTTTAGGACTCCTGTGAGTATAAAAGGATGTTATAAGGCATAGAGTTTTGAATAGTCTTTCATACGAAATTATCATAAGCTCAAGGTCTTGTAACCCTAATACTCGGAGAGTATTCAAATAATAATAATATTGGGCTTTTATTTGTTGAATTAATATGTTCATATAATTACTGTTCATTGATAATTCTTCTTAATATTAAAGATTAATATGCATAATCTTTTAATAAAATTCAAACAAAGTTTCTACTATAGTTGTGTTAGATTTATCTAATATAACCTAATCTTATACAAGCTTAAAGAAATTCGATCTATTAAGTGGGCCAACAAGTGGTATCAGAGCTTGTTGCTTTAAAGAAACTTTGCTAAGAAGGATACGGATCCAGATTCTACACACATGGTGGCTGAATCCCAAGTTATCCCATGCTCAAGCACTGGGGAGTTTGAGTATATATGAGGATGAGGATTGATCAATACATCCAGATTGATAGACATGCACTATGGGAAAAGTCATAGAGAATGGTGCAACCTTGCCAAAAACATAAGTTGTGGAAGGTGTTACAGCAGTGATGCCTATTACATCTGTTGAAGATAAAGCTCAGAGAAGATTAGAAGTGAATGCTAGAAGTACTTTAATGATGGGTATTCCCAATGAACATCAGTTAAAGTTTAACTCTATAAAGGATGCTAAGTTGTTGCTGGAAGCTGTAGAAAAGAGATTTGGTGGGAATGCAGCTACTAAGAAGACTCAAAGAAATCTATTAAAGCAGCAATATAAAAACTTCACTGCTCCAAGCTCAGAGATGCTTGATCAAACTTTTGATAGGCTTCAAAATCTTGTGAGTCGGTTGGAGCTTTTAGATGAAAAGCTTTCACAAGAAGATGTTAATCAGAAGTTATTAAGAAGTTTGTCACCTGAGTGGAACACACATGCTGTTGTGTGGAGGAATAAAGCTGAGTTAGAAACAATGAACATGGATGATCTCTATAACAACCTCAAGGTGTATGAACCAAAAGTCAAAGGGATGTCTAGCTCAAGTTCAAGCACACAGAACATATTTGTGTCCTCTTCAAATAACAACTCTAACGGCACAAATGAAGCAGTTAATACTGCTCATATAGTTTCTACTGCTAGCACTTAAGTTAATGCTGCTAACTTTACAAATATTGGTACCTTGAATGATGTTGTTATTTGTTCATTCTTTGCTAATCAACCAAATAGTCCTCAACTTGCACATGAGAACTTGTAACAAATCCATCCTGATGACATAGAAGAGATGGATTTGAGATGGCAAATGGCCATGTTGACTATGAGGGCTAGAAGGTTTTTAAAGAATACAGGAAAGAAGTTTACTGTTAATGGCAATGAGACTATTGGTTTTGATAAGTCCAAAGTAGAGTGATACAACTGACACAAGAGGAGACATTTTGCTATGGAGTGCAGAGCTTCAAAATATCAAGACAACAAAAACAAGGAAAGCTCAAGAAGGAGTGTGCCTGTGGAAACATCTACTTCCACAGCTTTGGTGTCATGTGATGGGCTTGGTGGATACGACTGGAGTGATCAGGCAGAGGAAGGGCCTAATCATGCACTCATGGCTTACTCATCTTCAAGTTCTGACTCAGAGGTATCCAATGATTCAAATTGTTCAAAATCTTGTATGGAAACTTTTAAATTACTTAAATCTAAAAATGATCAACTATTAAGAGATTTAGAGAAATCTAGTTTAATGGTTTTATGTTATAAAACATGTTTAGAATTAGTGGAAGAAAAACTTAAATTTTATAAAAAGAATGAGTATGTTTATGTAGAAAAGATTAATGGCTTAAAATGGGATATTCAAGTAGGAGAAATAACTATTAGATAGCTTAGGAAGAAGCTTGAAAAAAAATTCAAAAAGAAAAAGATAGCATTCAGTTTAATATAGATAAATTTGAAAATGCATCTAAAAGTTTAAACAAGATCATAGAGTGTCAGATTGTTGATAATTGCAAGAAAGGTTTAGGCTATGAAAAATATAATGCAGTTCCACCTCCCTACACAAGGGCATATCATTCCTAGACTTAGGCGATACTTCTTCCTAAGACCTAGACACGCTAATTCTGTCACAATTAGACGCATCCGCATAAAACTTACTTATGTTGATTATAATCTATCTTAGGATCTAAGTAATGGTGCTCTTACTAAACCCTAGCTCATCGAGACTTTACCCACTAACTGCTTAATGACTCTTTATATACTAGTAGTCCACTGTCCGAGTCCTTACCAATGGAATAAGAAAGTACTCGTTGATACCAAGGTCACCTTATGGCTCAACTAAGCTTACTAAACTAAAGGCAAGTATAGGTCAATATTTGTGATCCAATGATTCTAGGTATATAAATTGCAATATAGAGAGCTATCCCGGACTCTTAGCCTACGCCCAAACAACACCGAAGATGCAGCACATTAAATATGTAGAACTAGACCCAATTGAATGATAGGTCACATACCTAAGCACGTAAACGAATATAAATTGATAAACATAAACAACAATCAACGATAAATTAAGCAATCGAGATAAACAAACCAA
>BQNB010125800.1:0-18480 GCA_026074375.1 Tanacetum coccineum | reverse complement strand
GTGTTGTAAGATTCCTGACAACATGTATAGAACTGTAGAGTTGACTCAAGAATTGGTGTAAACCTTTATATCTTCAAATTGTTAATTTCGACTGTTGCTTCTTACTTTTACCGTTTATATCTTATCCTCTTGCTGTTATGAATTTGTTATCCTAGATTTCAAGTGATGTGGTATTCATCGATTATTGGTGCATTCAAGTGATGCATACTTTTGGTAAATTCTTGTATACTTCAAAATACTTTTAAGTAGGTACTGATGTCTTATATAAATAGTCATTTATATAAGTAATGTAGGCAACCCAAAAGGTTGTTATAAGTAATTCTTATGTAGTGAAATAACGAGAATGCGGTTCCCAAAGTAGTCCGCAGTGTTTATATATAGCTCTCATATAATGAGATAGTAAGTATGTAATTACTGATGTAATCCACATCGTGTATGCAAATAAATCTTATATAGTGAAATACTGATTATACGAATAGGGCTAACTACCCAATGAAAATCGCATAAGGTATGGCAGTTCCTGTACTATGACGATATAAATGTGTAAATCATAGAACATGTCATCCCCTAACCATGGATGATAATTTGTAGTCCAAAAGATCATGTATCCCATGACGGACAAATAGTAGTTTAGTTAATTGGTGATATCATGTCAGACAGTTACTAACTTAGAAAGCAGATAGCAGTAGATAGAGTGCACGTTATTATGTCATGTTTTTTTTATTGAGAGCCAGTTATAGTCTAGAGTTACTAATGCAACCTAGTTCTCTATAACCAAGGGCTCTGATACCAATCTGTCACACCCCCAAAATATCAGAGTATAATGGCAACCGGGGGCGTGTGACTTCATAAATATCACAACACAAGGCAATAAAGAACGCCCTCTATATGAGACGTTTTAGAAAATTGATCATTTGCAATAGGTAGTAATAAATTGTTTAAACATTGTGCGGAAGCATAAATCGACAAGACAACATGGTTTTTAAATGGAACAAATGATCTTTAGCTAAACTGGAAATGACTGCATTGCATGAGACTTAATATAGCATCTTCACTCTTAACACCAGAGAAAAACATTGCTAAAGCGTCAACATAAAGTTGGTGAGTTCGTAGGTTTGTTTGTTTGATAATAGTGATGAACCACAAGATTTTAACCATAGTGAGAAATATAGTATCCCTATAAGTCACTAATGAAAAGCATTTACTATTGTCTAAGCACATGACACTGACGCGTTAACCTGTGTGTATCCTAAAAAATGAATGCCAATGCAGGTGACAAACCCAGGACACCCGTAATGTCTCAAATGAAACTGTATTTGCTTGACTAATGTCAGTCTAAGATAAACAGGGATGTCAATCCCAATAGATATACCCATAACATTCGCGCTTACAAGCAATTAACGGTTCACGATAGTGGGCAAGTAGCAACTTAGGTTAAATCGGGACTTACACCAATCAGTAATGAGTAATTGTACTTGTGTTCATACGTTTGAAATAAGCATGTTCATTACCTCAAAAGAATGATTTACAAACAGTAGAGTAGGGGCTATGAAAACTCACCTTAATGATAATAGAAAAATACTACAATAAGCCGTAGGCACGGAAAATTGATACAACACTCTATCCGACACCTAAATAATGAAATCATGTCTACTTTAACATATATGTCAAACAAATAAGTACAATGCATTATCCATCCTTAGTAAGAAGCTTGAGATTATGAAAATCTATAATTCCATAATAATTGCCAAAGTCTGAGGTTCTCATGATACGTCTTTCTTCATTAGGTCAAGTTCTCTACTATATGTTCATATCTGTATGTCATGTTACTTACCCATAAAATATTAGAGGTTATATAGTATAAGATTATGATCGATTCCATGGTCGGATAAGTCTCTAATAGCCAAACAGTCAACTTATGTTCCGAAGTATAAAAAGAGTTTATACGTCTATTGTTCTACATAAGAGTAAAAATCCCAAATTATCATTGTTTACAATTAGTTTAATAGGTAAGATTAGTATAAATGGATATAATTCTTGATTAAGTTCTCATTTTTGCCAAAATAATTATAGTTTTTAAGAATAATACTACAGAATATATCAATACATTAATCTAAATAGGTCAACTTAAAGTGTTCGCCACACTTTGTATATTCGTTCCAATTTTACTATGGTTCTTTGCTGCAGTTTATTTTTCAAATATAATCCATCTAAAACATAAGGTTTTTCTAGTTTAATAATCACTTCTAGGTGGCCTTATTATAAATTAGCAAAAGTTGGTGCATAATTATGATCCTTTATATTTAACATAAAATCATAGATCTTCTCGGGTCGATATCTTGGTCGTTTCTTATCCGTTTTAAGTGATTCCAATAGCCAATGAAAGCTTATTATGTCTACTTTATAATGGTCAAGGGTTATGTTCAAACTGTTAACCGTTTATGTTGCAAAATCAAGTTTAATAATTGTACATGTTTTTACGTTACGCATGTAGGTTTTTATGTGTGCATGTAGGTTTTTACGTGTGCATGCAACTTCCTTCAAGTTATTTTTAAACTTTAAGCACTTATAATTAGTACTAATGCATGTAATAAAAAGTATTGAACATGGAAAAATGCAACTCACAATGGTTTAGATGTTTCAAGAGGTATACGAGCTAGAAAATCCTAGAAAACCCACGTTTCTATTATTTTTTTTTTCTACTCGTTTCAAACCCAAACCAAAGGCTATAACTTCCAAGTAAATAATGTTTTGTGACTCCCAAAACAACCCAGATAGTGAATTTGTATGTTGTAAGATCACTCACAAGGGAGCAAAAGAAAAACTAGTTTACATGAAATTATGGTTTAGTGCACAATTAGGGTTTTCTTCGACTATTCGTGTCGCAGATCGAAATGTAGCTTTTTAAGGAATAGTTTTATTGCTTAGGTTTCTTGTTGTAGGTGTTATAATGGAACATATAAGGGAGGTTTTACAATATCAAGTGAATTTTTTGTTTGAACAAAGTGTTGAATTATGTGGCTGTTGGAGGTCCTCGGCAAAGAAAAGGAAGACGAGAGGTGCGTTGTGTGGTTTTGCGAATGGTGTAGCACCACCATGGCTTCATGTGCTGCATAATGAGCTTACATAATGCTTGAAATATCAGCCATTATCACAAGGAATAATGCATAGATAAAAAAGGAATAGATTGGAGCATTTCATGGGATTTTTGAATGGATAAGCAAGGTATGGGCACCTTATGATGTTATTAGGCTAGAAACTTATGTATAATCATTCATGGTAGGTTTAAATCTGTAAGTTTGAGGTAGAAAAAGTATTACTAAGGTTCTTGTAAAGGTTTAAGGAAAGGTAATACGAAAAATTAGCAAGTGTTAAGTATAATTTGGCTTTTGGCGTAATTAAGTTGTGTTAACTAAATTTCAGGGTACTTAGTGTGTAAAACTTATTTAGTCATGGTTAGTAGGGTAATTTAAGGATTACCTAAGTGTTAGATATGATTATTGGGTTTACGGTACGTTTTACGAAGTAAAAATGATTATATGGGTAAAATAGGGATCAGCGGTTAATAAACGTACATGGGTATTTAAATGTTTAGAAAGATATCTCATGAGTTTACTACTAATGTAAACTCATTTTAGGGTTTTGTTTAGGTGTTGGGATCACAAAGACATGAGAAAAATGTTTCGTTCACAAATAATGCGAAAGATATGATCGTATTGCTAATAGGCTCTAAAATATCCTTTTAGACTTAATATGCAATATTAACGACGTTTACATGGTACTTAGGCTCTCTATAGCCTATAATATTGTATCTCACTCCTAGGATAACTTCCTTTTGAGTTGACAGTGGTAATATTGAATAGTTTTAACGGTAAGTAGTTAAACCCTAAATGGAAAAAAGTAAAACCTGAATATTTTACAGTGTCATAGGATCCTCTAAGGATATTTCCGTTAAGCATTTATGTGATCATTACAAGTACACAACGAAAAAACCTCACGAAATAGAAGATGAAAACACTCAAATCACTCAACGAATCAATGTGGGTAAAATGTAACAAATTCTCTTAAATGCTCGTTCGTGGAAAACGAGTATTCTATCATACTTGGCAAGATACACATCTCCACCACAGAGCTAAAGAGTAACAAGTTTATAAGTAAAAATATATTGTAGATAACGGTTTATGGGATGATCATTCTACAATCTTTCACCAAAAGTACCACACCAACAAGGCAGCATACATACATGACCGTAACGACAGAATAGACTTGTGTGTTCGATCACATCCTCATTCGAGTTTAACCAACAGTTAGGATAAAGAATGATATAGGGTAGGGATTTTATAACTTTCACCAATAGTAATAAACCAACAAGGCAGCTGAGACATGCATACATGGCCGTAAAGACAGAATAGACATGCACGCTCGTCCAAATCCTCATTCGCGTAAAACCCATGGTTAATGATTAGGAAAGTGAAATAAATTGTTGTTAAATAAAAATTACAAAACAAATAGATTAAGTCTAAGATACAAGTTGCTAAACACTTTTTCCCGACCGTTACCATGATAAAGACACAACTATTTACAAACGTCTTGATCATAGATCAAAAACAACAACCTATGTTGACGTTTCCGCAACGGTCAACTTCCCAATCATCCCATACTTTACATACTTTACAAGGCAAGTGGTGATATCTTCCACTTTATACAATACTCTACATCGTTGATTTGTATCAATGAATAATCGATCCTTCGTGTAATTCCTTCGGTAGTTGTGAAACGATTATCTTCAAACTTTCCTTCTCTTTTTTGTTGCGATTTTTCTATTTTTTTTATTTTTTTTCAAACATCTAACTATATACGAAACCCGGAGTAGTTTCACCATCTTCATGATTATAATAATTCCGGATAATTCCTTCGATAATTCTTCTTTTTTCGAGCATACCATTAATTGAGACGGTAGTAAAAATACATGAGTTTTGACTACTTTATACATTCTCATTTGTGATGTGCAAATTTCTTCCAACCGTACCAAAATTGACACAAGAATCGGGAAATACATACTTTACACTTTAAGCAACTAGCAACTGTAAAATAAACTTAATCTAACAGGGTAGGCTAAGGTGTAAAGGTGTAACGAAATAAACAAGTTGGTGTAATTCCTAAAGGATTGGCTCTACGGGTTGTTCTAGGGGTATCTTACTCTTAAAGTGAGAGTAAACAAAGGGTTTATACGGAGGTTAACTAACAAGTGTAGTTAGTTAATAAATAACATGAATAGGCTTTTTGGGTGTAAACCTAAAATTTACCAATTTAAACAAGTTACTCCATCTAAATTCGTAGCACTCATCACTGTGATCTTAAATAGATATACCAAGCCAAGATCTAATGTCTACTACATCACCGTCAGACTCATATTTTGTGGAATTTGGGTAAACATTTGGAAACGGATAGGTTAAATCCTCACAATATCTAATGTTGGGAATAAATCTTCACAAGAGTTAATACTGCCAAGGTATAACTAACAGTACTAATGGAGTTAGTACTGCCAGTACATACTTAGTACTGCCAGAGTTAGTTAATACTGCTAGAAGAATGATTAATACTGCTGATGGTCAAAGCTGCTGACTTGAAGATAAGGATGCATGGAGATAAATAAGGAATGTATATCTTTTATATTTTAGGAAGATTTGTATTATGAATATAATTGATAGTTATCTTGTAAAGGACTCCTTGTGGTGTATAAAAGGAGATCCTAGGTTAAGGTTTAAGATACGCATATGCATACATAGAGAATACATCTTAAAGAAAGATTGTAATAGCTTCAAGGTTTGTAACCCTAGTACTATCAAGAGTACTCGTATTATCAATAATATTGAAGCAGTTTTTGATATATTCATTGTTGATACTGTTCCATTGCTAAACACTTCTAGAGTATCAAAGTGTAGATTCCGCATACACTTTGATATACAAACAAAGTCTCAACCATTGTTATTTTGGATTCATCCAAGGTAACATACACTTTACTACGTAAAGAACCGATCAAGGCGTGGGATCAACAAGTGGTATCAGAGCCTGTGCTTTGAGAAACTTTGATCTAGAAGTAATGGAGTTTGAAAACACTCACAACAATGCGTTGGCAAAGCTTCCCATGCTCAAACTCGGGGAGTATGAGATGTGGGAGATAAGGATCAAACAATGACTATCCAGAAATCATGATTATGCTCTATGGGAGGTCATAGAGAATGGTGAATTCGTGGGTACCTATTCCTGTTACAGCAACAGAAACTGGTCCATCAACAGGATTGAAGATGACTATGCCCTCTACTGCTGAAGAAAAGACGCCTAAAAGAGAATTATGACAAGGCAGAAGTCTACTGCTCATGCACGCCTAATGAACATCACTTACTTCGATCATATGTTGAGCTCAATCAATGTTGTGCTGCTATTAAAGCTCGATTTTGGAGAATGAAGCAACCAAAGAAGACACAGAAGGCCATGCTGAAGCAACATATGAAAACTTTAATGCTTTAAATCTTAGAATCACATGGATCTATCTTTAATAGGCTTCAAAAGCTTGTTGTAAGATTTGGCCATTCTGGGTGTAGTTACTCCTCCAAATACCTAAAAGTTAAATTTTTTAAGAGCTACCTTCTGAATAGGATACACATGTGGTAGTTCTGATAACAAACCCGATATTTGATACTATGGGTTTTGGAGATTTATACAACAATTTTAAAATTTTTGAACAGAAGGTTTAAGAAGTCAGTTGGCACAAACAATGATGTGAAAAGAACTTTGGCAATTTCTAACCACTTCAAGTGCAAGCATACTAATATTATAATACCTGCTAATCCCCGAAGTTAGTGAACTGGGTAACACCCAAAGTTAATACTGCTAGAACTAAAAACTAGTACTGCTAGTTTTAGTGATGCCACAGTATATGCCTTTTTGTCTACTCAACCACAAGGGTCTCAACTAGTTCATGAAGATCTTGAGCAACTTCATGATGATGATTTGGAAGAAATGGATCTAAAGTGGAATATGGCACTACTAAGCATGAGGGCAAGAAAGTTCTATCAGAGAACTGGAAGGAAGATCATCATTGATGGAAGCAGTACTGCTGGTTATGATAAATCAAAGGTAGAATGTTTCAACTGCCATAAAATGGGACATTTTGCCAGAGAATGCAGAGCACCAAGGAGTAAAGACAACAGAAATTGGAATCAAGGTGGCTCATCAAAGGCAGTAAGGATTGAAGATGCTTCTGAAAAAGCAATGTGTGCTATAGATGGTGCTGGATTTGATTGGAGTGACATGGCAGAGGAAGAAATTCAAGCAAACATGGCTCTCATGGCATTCTCAGATTCTGAGGTAACAAATGATAAATCTTGTTCTAAATCTTGTTTGCAAAATTATGAAGCTCTAAAGAAACAGTATGATGATTTACTTGTTAAATTAGATGATACAGGTTTTAAAGCTTCTACATACAAAAGAGGTTTATCAATTTTAGAAGGTCAAATTCTTAAATATAAAGAATCTGAAGTTCTTTTTTCTGAGGAAATTGCTTTGCTTAAAAGAAGTGTAGGTCACAAAGAGTATCTAATGGGATTACTTAGGACTGAACTTGAAAAGGTTAAGGAAGAAAAGGAGGGATTTGAGTTTAAAATTGCAAAGTTTGAAAAATCATCAAAAGACTTAGATCAGTTGTTAGCAAGTCAGATAACTGACAAAAGCAAAAAGGGTTTTGGTTATAATGTTGTCCCCTCACCTCATCCTTTGATTCTAAATAGACCAACATCCTTAGACTTATCTTATTCAGGTCTAGAAGAATTCAAACAACCTGAGGTAAATGAGTATGGTCCTAGGGATTCAAGTGTAAAGCCTACCACTGGTTGTGATAAAGAGTCAGATAATTCCAAGGAGAATACTGATGACTATTTAAAACAACAACAAAAGACTGATTCTAAAACTAGCGCACTTAAGGTAGACACAGATTGATTCCAAAGACATCCCATCTCTTAGCTATCAAAAGAATCTTTAGATACCTTAAAGGCAAACCATCTCTAGGTCTTTGGTATTCTAAGGATTCTCCATTAGAATTAGTTGCTTACACTGATAGTGACTATGTTGGAGCTACACAAGATAGGAAGTCAACAACTGGAGGTTGTCAGTTTTTAGGAAATAGATTAATTTCTTGGCAATGCAAGAAACAGACTATAGTTGCCACTTCTACAACTGAAGCTAAATATGTGGCTGCTGCAAGTTGCTGTGGACAAGTTCTCTGGATCCAAAACCAATTGCTTTGTGTTTAAAAACAAGGCATGTTTTATCTGTGGAAGTTTTGATCACATTCAATACAGTTATTATAATATTCACAAACATATGGTTCTAAGAGCAGTCTTAATGAAGACTGGCCTAAAAACTGTTAATAATGCAAGGCCTGTTAATACTGTTAGGTCTGTTAACACTGCCAGACCTTTTAGTACTGCTAGGTCTTTTAATACTAGTTAGAGGCCTTCTTAATACTGCTAACACACCAAAACAACAAGTTTTTGTTGTACTATGACCAAGGACATATTTTCAAAATCAAGCACAATCAACTGTTCACAAGCCCTTTTACAAGAAAACAGCATTAACAAAAAGGTCTTATAGGCAAAATGTTAATACTGTCAGGGCAAGGGGATTTAATGTTGTTAAGCCCTCAGCATGTTGGGTTTGGAAACCCATCAAACCCAATGGTGCATCACTGGTTTTCAACAAATATAATTACATTGATGCACGAGGCAGATCCAAGTCAGTAATGGCTTGGGTCCCCAAAGATAACTAACTTCATAAGTTTTGTGTGCAGAGCAATTCACAGCTAAATGATAAAGGATTTGTTGATAGTGGATGCTCAAGGCACATGTCTGGAAACATAGCCCATCTTTCAGATTTCAAAGATTTTGATGGAGGTTATGTTACTTTTGGTGGAGGAGCAAATGGAGGGGATGGGGGGGGTGGGGATTCAGAATTAACAGTCAATGTACCTATTAAAACTGATAAACCTTGATTTGATGATGTAATACTTTGTCAAAGAGTTAAAGTTCAACCTTTTTAGTGTCTCACAAATGTGTGACAAAAAGAACTATGTTCTTTTTACTGATTCTGAATGTCTTGTTCTATCTCCTAATTTTAAGTTGCCTGATGAAAATCAGATACTTTTTTAAAATTCCTAGACAAATAACATTTACAAGTTGTGATAATGAAAAAAATTTTTCCAAAAAAGATGTTAACATTGTCTAGTTGCAAAGGCTACTTCTGATGAATCAATGATAGGCATAGAAGGCCTTGTTTCATGTCAATTTTTTAAGAATATTAATAAAAATTGTCAAAGAAAATCTTGTAAAGATTTACTTTAAAAAGATTTGAGATTACCAAACGTGTGTTGCTGTCTTAAAGGCAAGCAACACAAATAAAAAGAGATTAAAAAAACACGAGAGAGCCTCTTGTAAGACCAAGGCCTTTAATCCCATTACAACCATTGATTATGCTGCATATGGAATCTCTATGGTTCCAACTTTTGTTAGTAGGTCTAATGATAAAAAATACTGTATTGGTAGTCCTGATGATTTAGTATATTTTTCATGGGTTTTCTTTTAAGATCTAAGGATGAAACAAGTTAGATCATTAAAAACTTTTATCAAAGAGTGTAGAAAACCTAGTGGGTATAAGAAAGTTAAAATAATCCAGACGTGATAATGGACATAGTTTAAAAAACAAAGTGATGGATTGAGTTCTGTAGGAAAAAAGGTATTAAAAAGAATATAGTGTACAAGGACACCATCAGCAAAATGGTGTAGCTGAAAGGAAAATAGGACTCCTCATTGAGGCTAGGCTAGAACAATGTAGCTGACCTCTAAGTTACCTATAACATTTTGGGCCGAAGCAGTTTCTAATCTACTGCTTGCTAGTACATGAAAAGGGTCTTAATATCCAAGCCTCATAACCAAGACTCCTTATAGAAACTCTTTAGAGTATTAAACAAGCTGTAGGCTTCATGAACCATTTGAGTCCATGTATACTATTCTCAATACTTAGATAAGTTGGGCAAGTTTGATGGAAAAAGTGATGAAAGGTTCATTTGTTGATATTCCGAAAGTAGCAAGCTTTAGAGTATACACATTAGAACCAGAAAAGTTCTGGAAAAACTTGCCAATATTGGTTTCTCCTTAGAAATAACCTATGATAGCAGAAATGGTCCCAAGTGGCTGTTTGATCTTGATTCTCTAACCCAATCAATGAATTATGTACCAGTGGTTGCAGGGACTTTTTCTAATGATTTTGCAGGTATACAAGGAGTTTCTGAGTCTAGTACATCTTCTCAACAAGATCAAGCTAATCAAGATTGTATTGTCATGCCAATTTGTAAGGATGCTTCATACTTTGATGACGCTATTCCCAAATGATATCAGTTCTGATGGCTCAAGTACAAGACAAAATGGGTTACATGATGAATTTGAAGTTCCAAGAAAAGACTCACGATGATAGCAGTCTTCAGAATATTGGTACTGCTGATCAACAAGTTAATACTGCCAGGTCCAGAAGTTAATACTGGTAGTAGAGAAGTTAGTACTGTTGTCCCTGAAGTTAATACTGCTACTCCTGAAGACTTGGTGGGACCAAGTCCTACATCTGAAGACACACAAGTGGAGGATCAAGAAATTGAATTTGGGGAACATTTCACCATCTTATGAGCCACCACCACTCCTCATACCAGAATTCACAAAGATCACCCCAAATTGAGCATGTGATTGGTGATAGTGCAGTCATCCTGTTCAATACAAGAAAATGACAATCTTCTTACTCTTGAAAAAGGTAATATCTTAGTGCATCTATGAAGAGAATACTCCTCAGGATCTTCATACCCTATCTTTATTGTTGTTTCCCTCTCAGGAAGAACCAAAAAGAAGTTTTCTCCCAGCTCTAGAGATCAGCATGGGTAGAAGCAATGCAGGAGGAACTTCTTCAGTTCAAACTACAAAAGAGTCGGATTCTTGTGGATTTACCTAAAGGTCATAGATCAATTGGTACAAAGTGGGTATACAAAACAAGGAAAGATAAAGGGGTGTTGTCATCAGAAACAAAGCAAAGACTTGTTGCTCAGGACATACTCAAGAAAGGGCATGGACTATGATGAAGTCTTGCACCTGTGGTCTAGAATTGAGGGCCATAAGTAATATTCCTGGCTTATGCTTCATATATTGGATGTTATGGTCAGACCAAACTGATTCGAAAAGTGCTTTCTTGTATGGTTAGATGCGAGAGAGGTATATTGTATGACAACCTCCAGGTATTTTGAAGATCCGGTCCATCCAAAATAAAGTCCTAAAAGTAGTGAAAGCATTATATTGGCCTGCCATCAAGCACCCAGAGCTTGGTAGTAACACTTTGGCAAATTATCCTCTTTGTGCAATGGTTTTGAAAGAGAAAGGGATTGTGACCAAACATTATTCATCAAGAGACATAAGGGACATATCTTGCTTGTTCAAATCTATGTAGATGACATTATCTTTGGATCTAGAAAGAAGGAATTATGTGATGAGTTTGAAAAGCTTATGAAGGATAAGTTTCAAATGAGTTATATGGGAGAACTCACCTTCTTTTTGGGATTACAGGTCCAACAGAGCAAGAAAGGAATTTTTATCAGTCAAGATAAATATGTCTATGAGATTTTGAGAAATTCAACTACTCAGTTGTGAAGATATGCCCTCTACTCCACAGATTTGGAAAAACCTTTGGTTAAAGATGGAGATGCTGCTGATGTTGATGAACATCTTTATAGATCCATAATAGGATCTTTGATGTACCTTACAACATCCAGGCCAGATATCATGTTTGTAGTATGTGCATGTGCAAGGTTTCAGGTTTCTCCAAAGTCTTCACATCTTCTTAGCAGTTAAGAGAATCTTTAATTACCCATAAAGGTAAACCACTCCTAGGTCTTTGGTATTCTAAGATTCTTCATAGGGAATTAGTTACTTACACTAATAAGTTACTAGCTGGCTACACAAGATAGGAAGTCAACCACTGGGGTTATCAGTTTTTGGGAAATAGGCTGATCTTTTGCAATGCAAGAAACAAACTGAAGTTGCCACAACTACAAACTAAAAAGCTAATATGTGGCTGCATCATTTGCTGTGGACAGGTTCTCTGGATCCAAAACCAACTGCTGGATTATGGGTACAATTTCATGGATACTGTTATTTACATTGACAATACTAGTACTATCTGCATAATAGAAAATCCTGTTCAACATTCTAAAACAAAACATATAGAGATTAGGCATCATTTTATAAGAGATTGCAATGCTAAAAGTTGATTCAACAGTATAAAATTGACACTCAACAAATGTCAGCCAGAATCTTCTTACAAAAGGATTTGAAGCCATGGTAGATTTCAGTACTGGGTTCTTAAATATTGGTAATGCTCAACCCCTAATGCCAAAAAATCTCTTGCTTGTTTTTGTAAAGTTTGTTAAAAGTTAGTACTGTTCAGTCTGTGTAAATTAATACTGCTAGTTATAATTAGTACTGCTGGTTATATTTAAAACTGTTTGTCCAAACTGTTACTTAGAGTTAGTACTGCTAGTTATTTCTGTGTCCTCAATTGTTTAATCCTAGTAAGTATCATTTAATACTCGCTACTAAGACAAGAAAAATGGTTAGATTTTGTTTTTCTTGGTTTCCTGAGCTAACTCTTTCAGGATAGGCAATGAAGTGTGAAATTGGTTACTTAATGGTTCATTATTTGAGGGGAGGAATGTTGTTTGTTCCTCAAGTGTTGGTTTTCACACCACACCACAAATGGTCATCAGTTCACCATGTCTCATAGATAACAAAGAATTGACTAGTCCAGAGCAAACGGCTCCTGGTAAAGACTTCTCAAATCAGTTGATAGTTGATAGTCCAAAGCAAACGGCTCTTGGTAAAGACTAATCAAATCCGTTAATGGTCATCAATGCACCATGTTTTTACAATGAAGCATTGGCTAGTCCAAAGCAAACGCTCTATGGTAAAGGACCAATCAATCCGTTAATGGCTGGTAGTTTGCCAAAAACTATACTTTGTGTGCTTTGTGAGCCAAAAAGAATAGAGAGAATTAGTAAGCTTAAAAACAGAAAGAGAGTTGTGTGAAAAACAGATAGAGTGAAAAGTAAGCCAAAAGACTGAGAATAAAATGTGAGCTTAAAAATAGAAAGAGAGATTGTGTGAATTATTTTTGAGAATACATACTTTGGAGTTTGTACTGCTTTTAGGGTGGGAAGTTTAATAACTGCTAGGCCTATTTTAGTACTCGCTAGACCAATTTTTAGTACTTGCTGGATGACAGTTAGTACTGATCTGGTCTAACATATTTTCATTATTAATAAGCCGTTGAGCATATTGCAGCCAAAATATCCCTATGATATAGAGGTTTTGACCAATTGCACATTCCGTGATCTTTATAATATATCTATATTTCATCACGATAAACCTCATTTTCTTAAGTTGGACAAATCAATCTCCTACAAATCTTCTAATTTATATCTCAATTAACTTTCTCCAACCTTTGTATATTCATCCACGATCATATCCCACTCGATTACTCACGGTTTTATTCATGGCACACTTGGAATTTTGTGACAAGCACAACATGGTAGTGTTTTTAGAGAAATCTACAGAAAGTACACATAGGGTTCATCAATCATCGATTTTCCAAAATCGAGTCACATCTGCTATGCCCTCACAAAGAAGCCAGATGTTTGTGTCTCATTTATCAAACAATTTTGGAGGTCTGTTGAAGTTTCTACTGCTAAAAATGGAGAAGTCAAGATTATTCTTGCAACCATGATGGTCACATCAATTGACTATAACTAGGGAATCTTTAAGACGACATCTCCAAGTTGGATGACAAGATGTATATTTCTTCTATTCCCAACTCACAGATCTTTGAGCAATTAGCGCTTATGGGATATCACACAGACTCAGATAAGTTAACTTTTCAAAAGGGTGCTTTTTCACCTCAATGGAGGTTTCTTATCCACTCTATTCTTCATTGCCTTACCCCAAAGAAGACTGCTTGGGAGTATTTTAGTAGTAATATTGCCACTGCTGTTATTTGTTTAGCTACCAATAGGAAGTTTAATTTCTCTAGGATGATTTTTGAGCATATGGTGTCCAATATCTCTAGCCCCCATAAGTTTTTAATGTACCCTAGATTCATTCAAATATTCCTAGATATGTAGAGGAACCAACTTCAACAACACACAAGATCATATTATGTACCCTCTCTTAGCATGAAAGTGTTTAACAATATGAAGAGGCCTACAAAGGCATTTTCAGGACAAGAAGTTGCTCTTTTCCCTACTATGTTAGATGTTACTGAACCTTCCACTTCACCTTCAAGAATCACATCTTCACCTTCACCCTCACCTGAACCTTCACCTTCACCCTCACATGAACCTTCACTTTCCCAGTCACATGCACCTTCACCTACACCTGAACATATCCCTGCTGCACCAACACAACCCTCACCAACACAACCATCATCAACACAACCATCACCTAGAGCAGAGCACCATCTTCCTACACCCAATGAATCACCTATCCATAATGTTCACTCACATGGAAGTGATGAGGGTAGATTGAAACTCAATGAATTGACAGATTTGGTTACCAAACTATTTGACAGGATTGGAGTTTTAGTGGAGGACTTGAAGACAACAAAGCAAACCTATAGTTCTGCATTTACTAAGCTCATACTCAGGGTCAAGAAGCTAGAGGCTCAAGTCAAGATTGGGAAAGCAAAGAGGAGAGCTAGAATTGTTCATTCAGATGATGAAGACATTGTAGATGATTCTTCCAAATAGGGGAGGATATTATCTGATGCAGAAGTTCAAGAGAAAGCAAGTAATGAAACTGAACCAGTGATTCAAGATGTGACTCCTATAGAAGTGATTCAAGATCAACAAAGCAGTGAAAAAAGAAGTGCTAAAGTTAGTACTGCTGGAGCAAAACAAGGTACTGCTAGTGAAGAGGTTCCAATAGTTAGTAGTGCTGAGGTAAATCTTAGTACTGCTGGAGGAACTGTTACTTATACAAGAAGGAGTGCAGAGAAAAGGTCAAGACAAGACAAGGGAAAAGCTATAATGATAGAGTCTGAGCCCAAGAAGAAGTCTAAGAAAGAGCTTGAACAGAAAGATAAAGTTTAGCTGACGCTATCAGACTGTGAAGAGCAAATTGAATGAGGGACCAAAGGGCAACAGATTGCTAGAGATAGAAGAAATAGCCAGACAGTGGGATGAAGAGAAGACAAAGAGCTATGGCTGAAAGCTAAGACATCTAAGAAGATAGATTGGAATGATCCATCATCATAAGTAACATACACAAAAATATGAAAAAACCAAAGACAGTTGCCCAAGCAAGGGAAAACATGATCAAATACTTGAAAAATCAGGGGAACTACAAGATTAGTGACTTTAAGGGAATATCTTATGATGAGATTAGTCCAATATTTGAAAAAGGATTGGGATTTTAATCAACAACATTGAGCAATGAGCATGAAACTAAAAAGAATAAGTCTCTATGAAAAAAAAAAAGATGAAGTCTCCTAAAAAGTCTGCTGAAAAGATTCAAGAAGAAGATGTTGATACACAAGAAGACTTGAAAGAAGTTGTTAAAGAAAATGGAGCAAAGAGAAAGAAATCTATTCCTAGAAAAAGCATAAGGAAGAGACAAAAGTTGGAGGAAGATGCTGAGAAGGAAGAACTTAAAGGATTTTTGGATATAATACCAAGAGAAGAAGTTCCTATGGAGGTTGAATCTCTATCTACAAAGTTTCCAATTGTGGATTGGAAGACTTGTGTTTTGACAGAGAATTTTATGTATTATCAAGTTTTCAGAGGAGATGGCAGTTCCAAGAACTACAAAGTATTGAGTGAGATGCTTGAAGATTTTGATAGACAGGATGTAGAGGAACTGTACAGACTAGTCAAGGAAAGATATAGTGCTTCAAGACCAGAAGGGTATGATCTGATGCTTTGGGGAGATTTACACACTTTGTTTGAGCTTGATGAAGATGATAAGATATGGAAGAATCAGCATGAATACAATGTGATAAGATGGAGTTTATATGATTTATGTGGTATTCACATTTTACTAATGCAGAATGGTATAGCCATACATATGCTGACAGAGAAGAAATATCCTCTAAGTCAAGAGATGATTTCCAAGATGTTAAAGAGGAAATTAGAGGTTGATCATGAGAGTTCACAAGCGTTTGAACTTCTAAGGTTCATAAGATCTCAAGTACAGAAGTAGAAGAAATGTTTGAAAGAATCATCAGCAAAGGAAGAAGACTAGAGACTTTAATTCAGAAGATACTTGAAGATTTGATGAAGGACAAACACCATTTTAAAGGGAGGATTGTTAGGAAATAAATCTTCACAAGACTTCAAACTGTCAAGGAAAACTAGCAGTATAATCGAAAGTAGACTAGCTAGTACAAACTAGCTACTGATTGTGTTAAGTTAATGCGCTAGGAGAAAGAGTTAATACAAATACGAAGGTCAAAGCTGCTAGACCTTGGAGATAAGATATGCATTGGAGATTAATTATGGTATGCAGGTAACTGATTTCCTAAAAAATAGGTCACGATTAGTTATCATTGAAAGGAACATTCCTTGTGTTCTATAAAAGGAGGATCCTAGGTTTAGATATCCATACACCTTAGACAATACTTTTTAGAAATAGAAATTGTGATCGCTTCAAGGTTGTAACCCAGTACTTACAAGAGTACTCGTATATATTCTAATAATATTAGAATCATTTTGTTATTACTTCATTGTCATGTGGTTGATTTGTCTATTCCTGTTCTATTGAAAACACTCTAGAGTATCAAAGTGTAGATTCCGCATACACTTTGGTATACATACAAAGTCTCAATCTTTGTTATTTTGGATTCTTCCAAGGTGACAAACCCTTTACTACGTAAAGAATCGATCAAGGCGTGGGATCAACAAACTACTCAAGTAATAGAAGATACTCATGTGATCATAACTCCGGTCAATCTAGAAGGTCAACAACAGAGTTCTTTTGTGTCATCTGGCTCCATTTCAAACATGCTCAACCCCAGTCCAGACATAGGAATTGACTCTTTATATGAATCTAAACACAGAGTCCCAACTTCACTAGTAGATGTTCCGGTTACTACTTTTGCTGAGCTACCTTTGTTATCTGCAACAACTCTTCCTCCACCACCCACTCCTCTCATCACGCATCTGCAACAAACACCAGTTCCCACACCACCAACAGTTCCAAGCTCATTACTATAAGATCTTCCCAACTTTGGCTCTTTATTTGGGTTTGACCATAGACTAAAAACTTTGGAAAACAACTTCTCAGAGTTTAATCAAACGAATCAATTTGCAATAGCAGTTTCTTTAATTCCTGGCATTGTTGATGCATACCTTGCCAACAAGATGCATGAAGCCGTCAAAACAGTTGTTCAGTTACAATCTAAAAGACTCAGAGATGAAGCTAAAGCTGAAAATGTAGACTTCATCAATAAACTTGATGATAACCTTGAGAAAATAATCAAGGATCAAGTCAAGGAACAAGTTAAAGCTCAAGTCTCTAAGATTTTACCAAAAATTAAGAAGACTGTCAATGAACAACTCGAAGTTGAGGTTCTGACTCGTTCATCTAATGAATCTAAGACATCTCATATTGTAGCCGCCAACCTATCTGAATTAGAGCTGAAGAAGATTCTCATAGACAAGATGGAGAGCAATAAGTCAATCCACAAATCTAATGAACAAAAGAATCTCTATAAAGCACTAGTTGACGCTTACGACAGTGACAAGCTCATACTTGACACTTATTGAGATACTGTTTCGTTTAAAATACGTAAAGATGATGAGGATAAAGACGAAGAACCCTGCGCTAGATCAAACTGGGGGTCGAAGAGAAGAAGAGCTGGAAAAGAACTAGAGTCTACCAGTGCACCAAAGGAAAAGACCTCCAAGATAACTAGCAAGTCAACTGAAGGGTCCAAATCTCATCATAACTCTGCTGGCGAATCTACTCAAGCAGAGAAGCCAATGCACACTTCCAAAGATTTGGAAGAACCCGCATATCAGGAGTTCAAAATAAGAGTTACTGAAGATCAACCCAATGAGACCTCTCAGCTTCCTGATTGGTTTCAGAAACCAGCAAAACCTCCTACTCCCGATCGTGATTGGAACAAGACTTTTCCTGATGCTCATGGACCTGTTCAACCTTGTCTAAGCTCTTTGGCCCAGATGGAAGATCCACGTGAGTCGTTTAATGAGCTAATAGACACTCCTCTTGACTTCTCAGCATTCGTGATGAACGGGCTTAAAGTTGATACTCTAACTCCTGACTTATTAGTTGGTCTAACATTTGAGCTTATGAAAGGCACATGTAAGAGTCTGGTCGAAAT